>VUQJ01043806.1:21586-36922 GCA_015108635.1 Andinoacara biseriatus
AAATTCCCCCCCCCCCTCCCTCCTCAAATGGATGTTGTCATGGACATGTAGAACTGGAATTAGTTAGGACTACCGATGTAAGGAACATCACCGCACTGGGAAGTGGGAGAAGCCGTTACCAGCAGCAACGTTTTAGATCCAAGGAGCTCGTCTCCAACCAGCAGCTGCTCCCGACGCCGCTGTGTGCAGCACATGGAAAACACTGCCGGGTTTCTACCTGTTTCAGTTTACGCACAGTTTCAATCAAACTGAATCTTACTCGTGTCGACTGTCATAGCAGTATGTTTGTATAGTTCAGGTCAGGCTGAAGTATTTTAATTTTACTTAATATTTATAATATAGTCAAGGTGGAAATATGAGCTAACAAGGACAAATAGTGGCAAAAGCAATGCAAAAATTAATGTCCAATAAACAGTTATACTGTGTCATGTAAGAAAAAAGTAGATCTGACTACAAAACTACAAAAACTTAAGACTACTTAATTGAAAAAAAAAAAACAGGCATGGTTATGAGTATTTTCATAATATAAAGGCTTGTACAGTGCACATGCTTTGCATTGTATGTTTTGTGGAATAAATGGTCAACAGTGATGATTAAATTGGTTGTGTTTTTTATTTTTAGTGCAGGATGATATTCAGAGACGAGGAGCACCTGTTTGATTGGAAAAAAACAAAATCAGCTAAACGCTTTACAAGAAAAACTTAAATAACAACAATAATAATAATATGCACAGGACATTCAGTAAGTCATCAAGTACTTGAGCATATAGTGCAAATCAGTTGTACCATATTTCTGAGTCCAAAAAAAGGTGACTGGACTAAATGTGCATTTTCTGATGGTGTCTCCTGAGGTGGTAGTTTCGGGAGAAGCTCTTCCCGCACTGAGTGCATTTGAACATTCTCTGTCCCAAGTGAAGCATCTGGTGCGCTTTGAGACTCTGCGGCCGGCTGAAGCTTTTGTTGCATTCGGGGCAGCTGTACGGTCTCACGCCCGTGTGCTTCCGCTCGTGTCTCTTTAGGTCCCCCGACTGCCGGAAGCTCTCCCCGCAGTGGGTGCACAGGTAGGGCTTCTCCCCGGTGTGAGTCCTGAGATGTACGTTGAGCTGACCGACGTACGAGAAGCTTTTGCTGCAGTGAGGGCAGCTGTATGGCTTCTCGCCCGTGTGGATGCGCTGGTGCTGCTTCAGCCCGTAGTGGTTTGTGAAGCCCTTTCCGCAGTCGTTGCACAAGTACAAAATCTTCACTTGCCTGAAGCACGTGTGAGATTTGAAAGCTTTGGCAGTTACACAGTTCTTCCCACAATGAGGACATGTATACTCCTTTTCCCCCTCCTGTTCCTCCAGCGGATCCGTCAGGCTGTCAGACTCGCAGTGTGACAGATACTCGACGGGATGGTGCCTTTTAATGTGTTTGATCAGGTAGCTCTTCATGGTGAAGGAAAACTGACAGAAGGAGCACGGGAAGAGCTCAGATGTGCAGTGATACTTCATACAAGTGTTACTTTTCTGATGCTGTTTAAGATTACCAGATGTGGAGAAGCCTTTGCCGCAGCGATCACAGCTGTAAGATTTGGCCTCTGCATGTACCATCTGCTCGTGTCTTTTCAGGAAACCAGACTTATTGAAGGTCGCGCCGCACTGGCCACATTTGTGCTGCCTCAAAGTGCATTTATGTGCTTTGAGCTCATCTGGGTTTCCATATGTTTGCTTACAGCGATTGCAGCTGAACCATTTGTATTTTTCGAACTTCCCATTTCGGACGGAAGCCGTTCCTGCTTCCGCGGAGCTCCTCTCAGGCTGAACGGGACTGGCAGCTCTTCGTTTAGGTGCAATGAGCTTAGTTATGGCAGAAAGTTTAGATCTAGCTCCAAATCTCTGAGGCCTCTGAGAAGGAGGACTCTGGACGGATTCAACGCTTTCACCATCGGGCATCGGATCATCTTCCGGACTTTCGGCTGCGTTCTCCTCTGAGTGATGCTCGTTTATGTGCTGCTGAAGGTCGTCCACTGAAGCAAACGCCAGCGAACACTCGGCACAGCTGAAGGGCATCATGGCAGCGTCCTCCGGATCCTCATTCCCTTTGTTTTGTTTCTGATGACGCTGCAGGTGCCTGGTCAGGTCGTTGTACTGCCCAAAGCATTTCTGACAAACAGTGCAGACGTACGGACGGACTCGCTCATGGACGGTCACCTTGTGCTTTTTGAGGGACGCTTCCTTTGTGAAGCTCTTACCGCAGTCTGAACAGTTTGACTGCAGTGTTTCTGCCTCATCGCCACAAGGATCTGCAGCTTCACTTGCAGCCATAGCTTCTTGCTGATTTTCATTTTCATTCATTTCCTCAGATACAAGTGAATCTGCTGGATTTAAAAGTTCTACCTCTGACGTTGAACTCTCTTTGCCACCGAGGGCTCTGTTCTGATCAGGAATTTCAGCCTGTTTCCTGTGAACCAGCTGGTGTCTGATTAAGCCAGAGGCCTGACTGAAGCATCGCCTGCAGTGTGGGCAGCAATAGGGGCGTTTGTTGGAGTGAACACAAAGCTTGTGCCTCCTCAGGTGAGGTATCTGCTTGAATGTCTTGCCGCAATCGTCACATGTTTTAGACTCAACAGGATCAACAGAAAGTACCACCAATGATCCTGCAGCACTGGAAGCATGATTCTCACCAGCAGCTGCTTCAGCAGCTTCAGGCTGTGTGTGAAAGTGTTCCATGTGTCGCTGGAGGAAGACTTTGGTGGTGAAGGAGAGCTGACAGAGAGCGCACAGGAAGATCTGCGATGTACCGGATACAGTGCTCTCTGCATTTTAGAGGAAACATTATAATTTTAGTACATATTTACTATAAATGGCTTCAAAATATCTGTAAAAACTAAACCAACTATCATTTTTTGGACTAATCAGACGAGGAAAGTAAGGTTACCTGCTGTATTCAACTTCAAATACCACATCTGTGTCCACGTTTCACTAAAGTGGGAATGAAGCTTGTTGCTGGGCCACACCATCAGCTCATCTCCAGCATTTATGGTGCGACAGCAGTGAAACAGGATGCTACCTTTGTACTGAACTGCCAACAGATTTGCCTCGTCCTTATTACGAGCACGGCTGACATACCTGCGTGTGTAATAACATCATCATCAGAAAAACGACCTCATCTACAGGCGGTGCTTTATTTTATAGAAAAGGAATTCTGTGATTAAACAGGAAATAATAATAGGATTCGATACCTCATCCAGTTTGAGTATGATTCTTTGGCAGCATCAATGTACTCGTACTGATCCTTCTCTTTGTAAATCTGCAGAAAAGTCACAAAATACAAACACACAACAAAAAATACATCAAGTGGTTTAAACCTTTTACTGTTTGGGTTTAATGTATCGCAGCTCACCTCCCAGGAAAAGTCACTTTCTATGGCAGTCTCCCTTGTTGTCACTTCCCCCTCATATGGTCCAAAATGCATTCCAGGAGACACGGTAGGCCCGTAATTTAGGACCCCAATCCCTGCACTGGGAATACTGGACCTGCCTATCATCAGGCCAAACGGCAGAGTTAGAAGAGCCCTCTGTGTGACACCCATGTTCGTTGGAAAGTCGAGGATAAAAGATGGGCCATTAACATTATCAGGATCACTCTGGTCCTGGAAGAGAGTCAGGCACTCCTCACAATCTAAAAAAAAGAAAAGAAAAAGAAAAAACAAGGAAAAAATAACTGAGCTGGGTTTTTTTAGAATCTTATGATACATTATTGGACAGTTCTTATTAGATCCATGAATCAATGTGTAAATGCTTCAGAAAAGAATGTGAAAGGAGCAAAGTTTATGTGTGCAGGGTAGCGGTTTACGCTCTGGGATGTATGGGGAGGTAAACACTACGGTGTGTCACTTCCTGTTTCGCCATCTCACACATTCTACATTTCAGCTTTAGTCTATAAATGACACAAACTCAGAAAGAGATGTGCTAATCTTTAGGTGCATCCCTATTGAAACCTAAGGAACATAGAGCTGGATGGAGACATCTTAGAAACAAACTTTAGCTTTCACGTCTTTGAGCTGTTCTTTTTCCAGGGTGCAATGATTGCACACCATACATCTTTAATTACTTTCAAAAACAAGAATTGGGTGCGCAAGTTTGAATTTATTTTGGATTTTCTCTGATCCACACAGAGTCAAAGTGTACATACAGGCTCAAATATATACATACACCTCCTGACATGGACCCAGCTTTTAAGCGAAGCCTCCAAAGGTTGGTGCCGCGGCTTAGAGAAGCCCATTTCAGAAGCTTAACGATGCTGCTTTATCCAGTCCAAACACAGTTTTGATGTGCGGTTGGGGATCCAGTTGATTCAGCTGCAAATTTCAGTTGAGCTTGAAGGTGTCAAGCTTGAGGCTTGGTGCTTCCTTGGTTCTTTGGTAAATCCTAACCAATTCCCCCTCATCTGATGGTGACAGCTTGGGTCTTCTTCCAGATCTTGCCACAGTGATGGTGACACATGAATAATTTGCACACAATCTTGGAATCTGCAGTTGTTTAGAACTGACCTTTCCAACTTGTGTAAATCTACAATTCTCTTTCTTAGACCTTCACTGAGTTCCTCGGAGTTTCCCATTGTTCTGAGTATTGGTCAATCTAATGACTCAATAGCAAAGACAAACTACCAGTTGTAGTCACTCATGATCATTACTGACAGGTTAACAGGCCTTGGTCTTCTCAAGTTAAAAGACAATGTAGAAGCTTCAGCACCAATGAGTGAAGGTCTATATTTGGGCCTGTATGTATACTTTTGACCCTGTGTGGACTAGAGAAAATCAAAAAAAATTCAAAGTTGTGAACCCAATTCTTGTTTTTTAAAGTCATCACAGATGTATGTTGTGCAATCATCCCATCCTGGAAAAAGAAGAGTCCAAATAAATCATTAAAAGTTTAAAATTACCATGATATGCTCAGTGAGTGCACGTAGACTTCTGAGCACAACTGTGGATGGTTTGTGATTATTCTTTAAGTTAAGGTTTTTTAAACTACTTTTTAGCATTAGTAAGTTGTCCCCTACATTTACTTTACTAGCATCTGGCCACCCTGCTGTGCTACATTTAGGCAGGTGTGCCTAACAAACAGGCAACAGCCATAGCAGAGAAGTAAACTTGGTATTTGCTTACAAAAGCCATTGTCACCATCTGGGTTTTCTCCCTGTCCCACGGTGTCCAGTAACTTCTGTATTGGTGTGTCTGCTGGCTCTAAAACCGGCATCCCTAGAGGAACAAAGACACTATTTTAAAGCCCGTATCAAAGCTGTAAATTTAATGTAATTTGTGATCTTATCATAGTGTACCTGCAGGCATGTTGGTTTCAATAGAGAGGCACTCCTCAGTTACAACCACCTCCTCGGTTGTTTCAACCCACTCCACGGTGTTGTTCCTGTCCGTCATGAGTAAAAACTGCCAATAGTTGGAGGAAATGATCAGTCTTTATGGCAGCTGTTTACACATACACATGCACACCGCTAAAAACTCAACACGGAGCTACAGCTAACATAAGCTAACATCAACTCATCACGTTAGACCACTTTAGCCTTTAACATTTCAGCTATATTACTTATACAGACAACAAAAACACTAGTATCAAGTACTCTCAAGTCAGTCTCTTATGGCTTAATAACGAAGTTTTTTTTAAGGGGCTATCATGACACCAAACATAGCAATGACAACCGGTATTAATGCAAGTGTAGTTAATAATATATAAAGAATAGAAATTTTTGTACCTAGCTGAATTTCAGCGGCTATATTTCTGGGATTGTTAGATAACTGCTGTCCAAAACACGCAGGATTTAGCTGTTAGCACATGAGGCTCTCAATAGAAACCACAAACTAAAAAATCCGAACCCTAAGAAACACTTCCCCGGAAGTAAATAGCGCACACTTTCAGAATAAGGGTACATGTTTCCTTCTTTTCATAACAGTAGTAATGCTGCTTAAAATATGTCGTGTTCTTTTACCATCGTTTTCTTTTAACGTTTTAGCCTGTTCGCAATTTTAAAGGCGAGCATTTATAACCAAAAATACCCATATTAGACCGTCACAGTTCATGCTGTCTGTCGATAAATATGTTACCGTCGGATCCTCACTCATCGGCGCCGCTGGTGTAGTGGTATCATGCAAGATTCCCATTCTTGCGACCCGGGTTCGATTCCCGGGCGGCGCACGACTTTTTTTTCCTGCGCATTTCACGCTAACTTTAACTTTCTATGGCTTCGCAGTTTGATTCGGTCAATTTTGACCATGGCCAAAAACTTCCTCATAATAAGTGTCTAATGTATAAATAATCTGACACTGATAAATAGAGGACTGATACTTGTTTTCAGAAAGCAGGGTACAGAGGTCAGAATTACTAGACACCCCAAGAAACAATAATATCACAATACTGATGAGATGATATTATTGCAATTTTGAACATTTTGCTATATGCTGTGTATCACAATAACTTATATCGTGATTGATTACCTTTCAAAAGTATATGTTGTCATCATCTGTTTTATCCAATAAAATAAAGTTGTCTCACTTCAGTTATTTACTAGGCAAAATAGCTGAGTCGAACACCTGTAAAACATTTAAAAAATATTATGATTTCTCTATTTTTTACATCCCTTTAGGAAAAATAATAGAATTTCAGGCTAAAAGAATGACATTTACTGTATTTTGCTGCTGCTGTCAAATGTCAGAACAGGTCAGACCTGACCAGTATGTATGCAAAATAGAAGCATGTGAAATCTCTAAAATTTAGCTCTACGCCTTTTTATACTTTTGTACAATGCACTCCAGTACTTATGCAGAGAGTCAAGTACTTTTAACCTTTATTCATCTAGTTGTGGAGTGTCAGGTGCATTTTAATAGAACAGCTGTAGCCGTATTTCGGAAGCAAGATGCCCTCAGGTGACTTCATCTGTGCAACTGGGAATGAGTGTGTTTAGCTGTACGGGGTGTTCCAGCTTGGCGTGTGGTGCTATAGTGTTGCGCCCTGCAGGAGTGTAATCCTGGTGTGAGTTGCATGTATATAATTTCAATGCCAGAAAGGGGTGTGCATTCTCTGTATACACCTGTGTAGTGTAAACTGATGGACGCATACTGTAGATCTGTATCCTGTACACACAACAAACTGCTGCATGAATTTAGGTGTAAAAATAAAGTTTATTGTTTTCCTTAAGTTCCCTCCTTTTGTTTAACTCTTGTGATTAAGAATGTGTCCTGTGGGAGTGTCCTAAACCCTTCCCCTATCTCAGAGGTAGATCGCAGTTCAGGATTCTCTGAACTCCCCGAGTCTCTCCGTCATCGTGGGGTGAGATGATAGTACACGCTGGACAGGTCCAATGTGCTGCAGGGATGAGATAACGAGATAAACAACCACTGATGCCCCCAGACTCACCTTAACTTGATCCCATGCAGCTGAGCTATTTACCACATTAAATTCAGATATTTTTTATTTGGATTGTTTCTATTTATTTATTTTTTAACTCAGCCATTTGCTTTGTCATATTGCAGTTTATTTAACTGAGCTATTATGCTTTATTTTAGCTTATTTTACTAGCTTGTAACACCGATTTGCCAACTTTTGTGAGAAGGAAAAGTTATTTTTATTTCGTCTTATGACTGTAGAAGGGAAACAACTACAACTGTAACAGTAATAACATTCACAACACCTCTCGAAATCACTCCACAAATGAGCAAACATGATAATCCTAATGGTCACCTGTAATTTTACCTTCCTAATGAACCGACTCGCCTACAGTCCCGCGTCAGCATCCACTCACTGCTGACGCGTGGAACCTGTTGCATGGCAACCTGTTTAACTGACTCTTTATGTTTGTTGTTAAAAGAGTAAAAAACGGCTGTTGCGTGGCACGGACGTAGTCAGAATAAAATAAACTACTTAGAGCATCGACATGGAGTTCATCAGTGGGAGTAAAAATGTCTCGGCGGAGGGAGTGAACGCTGAAACAGGGGAGGGCTGTCTCAGTATGTGCGGGATGTGTCCGAGTTGCGTCTTTTCCCCCAAAGCTCTGGATCAGTGCGTGTGGAAGGTGTCGGATGCGTTCAAAAGGAGGTTCGTGCTGGAGCTCCTTTTACGCTGCAGGAGCGTCCGCACACTCGAGAGCATCCAAGGTGTGCTGCGTGGCGTAACGTCGTGGGCGCTGCACACTTACGCCAGGTCACGAAGACCTCTCTCGCCTGCGCGTCACACCTTACGCGGCTCACAGCCCGCGCTGGACGGAAAACCTCTCGGAGTGAACGTGAAGGAAATCTGGCAGTGGTTCAGCAGCAGTCCAGACTGGGTCCAGTCAAGCTACGTTTGCCGTATTTTTTCACTGTGCGACTCGGAACTTTTACAGATGGTCTCCAACCTGACCAGTGTGCTCCTGATCAGACAGAAAAGAGGATTTCTGCAGTTTCCTGGTAAGATCACAGAGGAACACTGAGGGTTTGGGCTGCACTGTAGTTCCCACTGCCGACCACTAGGGGCAACCCGATGACACACATACAGTGCTTGTACTGAGGGAACAAAATGCTACAGTGAAAGATTACACATCCTACTCAGCTAGACACAAGACACACTCCCGCTTGGACCTTTTCCTTCTACCAAAGAACCTCTTAGCCTCAGTAGCCTCCTGCAGTATAGGATCTATTTTAATGTCTGACCATGTCTCTCTTCAGCTGTCACAGCAACCAAAAACAGATAAAATGTTGGAGATTTAAATCATCACTCATAACAAATATTGAAGCATGTAACAATATTAGATTGGCCACTTAATTTCCTACTCAACTGCAAAGAAAAAAGCATTTACCAAACACGCTGAGCAACTGAGGAAAGACCTCAACAACTTGGAAAAAACTCACAAACAATCTCCTACAGATGAAAATAAGGAGAAGCTTAACACCATCAAAACGACCCTCAACCAAACTGAAACAGAACAAATTAAAAAACTAATGTTCTTCACCAAACAGCAATGCCATGAATATGGCCTATCAGCTTAAAAATGTACAGGCTGAGCGTACAATAAAATATATACGAGATGTAACTGGCCAATTGAAATATGATATAGAGTCAATAAAATCTTCTTTTGTCAGCTTCTACACTCAGTTGTATACATCAGAGCGCCCATTGGAGTCAGATATTCAGACATTTCTGAAGAAAGTATCTCTGCCCTCAATTTCCGATGCAGATAAAGAGTGGCTGGATACTCCATTCACAGCAGGTGAAGCACTGAGAGCAATTGAGGCATTGCCGTGGGGGAAAACTGGACGGAAACACTGTAGAATTTTACAAAGCTCAAATTCAGCCCCTTTTTATGCTCATGCTTAAAGACTTTTGTGAAAATGGAGTCCTCCCAGAATCAATGCAGACCGCTATTATCACACTGAGTCCTAAAAAAGATAAGGACATCACATGCTGCACATCATTTTGACCAATCTCGCTACTTCCGGTTGATTTCAAGATAATATCTAAAGTAATCCCACATAGATTGGAGAACTTGTTACCTCATCTTATTCACCCTGATTAATCTGGCTTTATAAAGGCAGCGATAACATCCGGAGGCTGCTAAACATAATTGACCACTCAGCCATAAATAACCATACAGCGTTAATAATATCACTAGATGCAGAAAAGCCATTTGACAGCGTCGAGTGGCCATATCTATTTCCGTGATGGAAAAATTCAGTTTTGGAGATAGACTAATCGGATGGATTCAAGCCATGTACAGTAACCCACAAGCCCAAATATGCATAAACGGCTCTCTTACAAGCAAATGTGGCCTATACAGATGATATCGAAAAGGCTTATTTGTTCAGGTTAGCTATCGAACCTCTGGCTGAGGCAATCAGGAGTGAAGAGATTTCTGGAATTGATACAGCAGCAACTAACAATAGAATTTCACTGTATGCTATTGACATTATCCTATATTTATCAAACCCAGACAACTCAGAAAATATCTGGTTATAAAATTAACCTGGAAAAATCCAATGCTTTGTTGCTGAACTCACCTTTCACAAACAGCCTTAAAAGAATTTCGCCGTTTACCTGGACGCAAAGTGGGATTAAGTATTTAGGTGTAAACGTGGCCCCCAAACGTAAAGATGTGTTTCACATAAATTACCCACCCCTACTAAATAAGATTAAAGAAGAATTAGAACATTGGAATCTTCTTCCTATTTCCCTCTTGGGCTGAATCAATGTAATTAAAATGAATATACTAACCCGGCTTAATTATCTATTCCAGTCGCTCCCCTGCTAATTAGACAACTCATTTTTTAAGCCTTTATTTGGAAAAACTCTTCACCTAGAATAGCCTTTAAAACTTTAACCAAACCAAAAGACAAAGGCGGACTGGGGCTGCTTGTATTGTTGGCCTGCTCCGATAAAGGGTTTGATCAATTGGGTACGGAAAAGAGGCGCTGCCCATTGGACAGATATTGAAGAAGAACTTTGCACTCCTATTCCGCTGGTCTCGTTACCATTTATTAACAACATTAAAATCTTCACCTCAATACTAAGAACCTATGTAATTTATAGCACTCTACGGGCCTGGTGAGATGCAAAGAAATATTGCGGGTCTGGAAATGTAATCTCAATATTAGTTGCTTTATCCATTAACCCAGACCTACCACCTCCAATTGGTAGATCCTTGCTATCGAACTGGAAAGACTACAGCATCTGTCAGTTTCAACAACTATTTGAAGGAGACCTCAAGTCCTTCCCAGACCTCAGATCAGAATTTGGAATCCCCAAGCAGGACTTTTATAAATACCTTCAAATCCACAATGTTATAAATACCCTAAAAAGAGCAGGATGTAGGTCGCTAAGGCTATCAGAGTCCTGTAGCAAAATGCCTCAACAAAACTACAAATTTATGTACAGGGTGTATCTCACACCACTAAGGTTGAGTAAGATATACCCGAACTCTTCTCCTAAATGCAACAGGTGCAAAACCTATATAGGCTCAATTATTCATATTTTCTGGGAATGTAGAAAGAGGTGCATGACTTGACTGTTAAGGTCTTGAAAAGCCCGATGGTCATGTCACCAGTAAGATACCTTTTTGGTACAGAGCTGGACAGGACACTGGATCCCCTCTCAACAAAAAGGATTAGCATAATATCATACATAGCAAGGAAATGTGTTCTGCTTAATTGGAACCAGCACAATCCTGCAACATTCACTCTGTTCAGACAAATTTTGCACAATACACTTTGATTGGAGCAATGCACATACACTCTGAAAAACAAGGGAGAAGTTTTCCTAAGCATTTGGGAACCCTTTTTGAAACCCTAACCATTTGCTAAATTTAATTAAATTAATCTGGCATTGCCATAACTAAACATTTGTTTGCTGTGACTAAGTTCTTGAATGTGGTGTCAGGACGAAATATTTCATTTTCTATTTTCTAAGTAACTGATTTTTTTATGCAATTAAGCATGTATATGTGTATATATATGTATGTATATGTATGCCCTTTTGCTGTTTTATTTTGTTTAGTTTCATTTACTTTTATTATTTATTTATTTGTTTTTATTATTATTCATTTTTTTACTCAATATTCATAACTAAGTCATACCTTGCAAGTTTGTGTAGGGATATGTTTGATAAATTGAAAATAAATAATTGAAAAAAAAGAAAGAAGACTCAGGTGCCAGGGTGGCTCAGGGTGTGAGCAGGCAACCACAAACGCTGCTAGGCGATGCGACTGGCGCTGGATTAAATCCCGACCATGCTGCCATTTGCCAAATGTCTCTCCGACCCTTCTCCCCGCTCTCCTGTCACAATCCTCACCTCTGTCCTGTACCTCTGTCAAAATAAAGCTGAAAAGGCCAAAAATAAGACACAAAACAGGTGCTGTTACTTATTAATGGAGGGCTTAATTATCAACTTCCACTTTAAGCTGCCTGGTTTAGAATAGCACTGAATGTGGATGAACCTCTACAGGAAGACACCAACAGAGTAAAAGTGTGCAGGGAGAGGAGAGGATGTAGGAGACAGGTTGGAACTGGGCCATAGTGTGTTTTGCCCAGCTAAGGTGTTAGATTTCCTCCCTTTTGTCTGCTTCTGAGAGCCCAGATTGTGAATCCTTGTTTGGAGTTTCACATCAGCATCACTTATTCATCAGCTTTCTATAACGTTAGGCCCGGGGGTATGGGCCCCATTGACTGCGTGTGATACAAGACACTCTTCTTTGAGCAGATATGTAATGGAAATAAGTTAGAAGTCTGCAGCTCTAAATATAATAACCTGTGCACGTGCTTTTCTGCAGACCTGGAGTGCTGAAGGATCCTCAAATCATGTCTGGGATTTGGCTGTCCATCTTTTACATTGTATGCATCATACTGGCCAGACAGGTGCGTGTGTGTACAAAAGGGGAATATGTTTCAAATGACGTGATGTGCAAAAATGAGCATGTTTGCATTCAGATTTAAACTTTATCTCTTTGTTTTTCTCTCAGGATGAGCTGAGCTGCCGTGTGGATTTCCTGCTGGATCGTGTATTTCAGACGGAAAAAGACGAGATGGAGACTGTGGAGAACGTCAACAAGCTCCTCCTGCAGAACCTCATGCCGCTTCACGTCGCCAATTTCTTCATGGGCAGAACCATTGATAATCAGGTAAGTAACACACAACAGTTGTACACCAGTTTGATTTTCCCAATGAGCCTGATATTCCAGGGGACTGTTTTTGGACAAAATAAGAATCCTGCAGCAAATCAATGATGGTTTTATCTCAAATATCTTGTTGTTCCTCATCATTGGAAGACAAAATTGCAAGAGATGTAGCTAGTTGCACGCCCATGAATTTATCTTTTGCCAGGCTTCAGTGTAGCCCCTCTAATTGGCTGCCCCTTGCAAACAGAAGGTCTGAACTTTGGTCTCACAGGCTTTACTCGTATATACGCTGACTTCATTATCTGAAACTCTGGTCATGTTTAATATGAAAATCTACCACTTTAATAACACATATGTGACAGGAAATAGGGGGAAACCGTAATAGGTTCCCTTTAACAAATACTGATTTACAGTGTTGTCAGAAGTTTACAAACACTCATCATAAGCATGAATGTCAGGATAATTCAGGGCGGAATGATTGTACAGCATACATCTGTAATGACTTTAAAAACATTAAAGGTGACTGTATTTAAACATATTTGATATATTCAGATTTGTTATTCATACAATTTCACTCATCAACCAACCATATTTGTGAACTTCATTAAAAGGTTAAATAAATAAAAAAGCTCTTTGAATGCTGAGTGTTGGTGCCAGCATGTTAGTTTAGTTTGTTGTGAAACCTTTTTGCAAAAAGTAGCAGAACAGCTTTGACATTTGTTGGCTTCTGGATGCAAATAAGCAATAAAGTTTGTTATCTTGGAATTTCTGTTGTTGTAGTTTTTTAATCATTGTATTTCTTTTTTCATCTTTTTCAGGACCTGTACAGTGAGTCGTTCGACTACGTGTGCGTGATGTTTGCATCGATGCCTGAGTTTAAAGAGTTTTACAACGAGAGCAGTGCCAACAGAGACGGCCTGGAGTGTTTGCGCTTCCTCAACGAAATCATATCAGACTTCGATGAGGTATGAGGAAGATGGCTGTGAAGTACTGTTAATGTCAGCACCAGTGCTGGAACACTTTGTCTTTTCTTGCTCTCACTATCACTCTCTTTTCCTCTTTGTGTCTCTTTCACGCAGCTTCTTTCAAAGCCCAAGTTCTCCTCTGTGGTGAAGATTAAGACCATCGGCAGCACCTACATGGCTGCTGCAGGGCTGACAATCTCACCTGAATGTGATGAAAGCATGGTTTGTGACCTTAAAGTTGTTTCAAACAAAAAGTTCTTATTAGTAGTAGTTATTATTATTAGTAGTAGTAGTAGTAGTAGTTTTTCACATAATTTTGCATGGTAGCTTTAGGTTATCATCTTACTGAGTTGGTCATTATCTTTGGGTTTCACCCAGGTTGACTGACATAATAATGCCAAATGCATACTCTGAATAGTGTGACCTCTGGCTCCCCCTACAGAAACCGGAGCAGTCCACAAGCAATGTGCGCTCCATGGTGGATTTTGCCATCGCTTTGATGAACAAACTGGAGGTCATCAACACACACTCTTTTAACAGCTTCAAACTCAGGATTGGTGAGTCTCTCCAGATGAATAATGAACCTTTAAATAACCCTTTGATATTTGCTGCCACTAAATCAAATGGAAACATGAGAAAATAGAAATATGGAAATGTTTCACTTGGGGTTTCTTTCTCATTATTTTATTTTCCAAAACACTCGAGTCTAATCCACACTTGCATAATACAAGTTTATGTTTATTTTTTAAAAACAATTTAAAGATAGTTGGAGATGACATGGGTGCATTGAGGGCTGTGACCCGACCTCCCCAGACTTTCATCGTCTGTCTTTGTCAAAGTGAAATAATTCCTGTCTGCTGTTCACCTTCAGGGATCAACCACGGCCCAGTGATTGCAGGAGTTATCGGAGCCCATAAACCTCAGTATGATATCTGGGGGAACACTGTTAACGTGGCCAGCAGGATGGACAGCACAGGAGTGCCGGGCAAGATTCAGGTCAGAAAAGATGGAAGAAGGGCCTCATAACAGCTCAAAGCATGAATCTCATATAGAACATGTTTTTGTGATCAATATTTGCTGAAAGAAGCCTATAATATGATAATAATATATCACTGATGTGTGTAAAAGCATTAATGCCTGATTAAACGATGCTAGGCTGGTGAAAGTTGCGATATTTAACAGATATTTTATTACATAATAAAATAGGATATACTTTATTAACTGCATCTCAAAGGTTAGGAAAATCCTTTGTTATAGCGGCTAAAAAAGAAAAATAACTATAGCTCAAAAATATAAAAAAAAAAAATGTCAAAACAAATATTTCAAGGTAAAAACATCATATAGGAAGCGCAGTTAAATGGGAAAAAGTAAATAAAATTATTTAAATGAGTTGTTTGGAAAACTATAAATAAAATGAACATAAAATATGTTTAAAAATAATTACATAATTCTAAAAAACAATTTTAATTAAATAAAAGCTGAATATATTACAATGAACTGGAAATGCATCAGAATAATGCAGATTATTTTTGTTCAAGATCAAATCGTGATCAAGCAACCAAAAATGTAGACCTCCGCAGCATCCCAGATTCACTTCCGGTCTTTCCTTTGGCTCTCTCTCATCACATAGAGAGTCAGGAAAGTGGGAGGAGAAATGTGGGAAGAGCGACAGGTTGGGATGCGAACCTGCGCTGCCTGCTTTTTTGCCTCGCGGCATACAGGGGGTTGTTGTCATCACTCCGC
>VUQJ01043807.1:1959-12235 GCA_015108635.1 Andinoacara biseriatus
ACTTACCAGATTCTGTACCATACACATCCTCTCGCTGCGCAGTTCAGCCACCAGTCCATAAATATCGACAAAGTCATGATCTCTGACATGCTGAATTAGATGATCAAGAGCAATAAACACGCCTGTTCTTCCCACACCAGCACTGAAGAAAACATGAGAACCAATGTCATTATACCATCTGCTGCACTGTTATACCACACAAAAGGATATACTTGTGTCTTATTTGTAGGCGCAGCACAAAAGACGACATTTACTATTTGACAGTGAAACATGTATTCATGATTTGTTGATATCAAACTCCATTTAATGAGCAAAAAGATAAATAAAGTGATCTCATATTTACAGATTTTGCCATAGTTCATGCAATGTTAGCATCCCTTCCACCAAGTCGATGCCGTACCTGCAGTGGACAACAATAGTGCTATTGTCCTGCCTGTGCATTCGGACAGCTTTGACAAACTTAATGAGTGTACTGCAAGACTCTGGAACGCCGTGTTCAGGCCACGATGTGTAATTGAAGTGGCGGACCAAAATGTAGTGCCCATGCTGCAGACGGGAATACACAGAACAAGAAGTCAAGTCTGATTTCTCTGTTTAAGGCAGCACAATTCTTAAAAGATAAGACAGGTAATATTTGTTATTTATCTTACTGTAAACAAATTTATTAAATCGCTCTTGCAAACTTGTCTGTGTAGTCAGTCTCAAGTCGCATCACCACTGGTTAGGAAATGTAAAAAAACAAAACAAAACCAAATCCTAATAAAATCACAAATGTATCTCAGTTGTTTTAATATGCATTAGCAGCTCAAACTAAGAAGTTGTGTGAGTGTCCTCGATAGCTGCACATCTTACTACCAAAACGAGAGCGTTAAAGAGATCTACACCCTGGTTTACTAATAGCATCCAAGGAGTAGTTCTGAAATGCAAAAAAGGTGTAAAGCAACACTGAAAGCTTTCGTGTGTTTGTGGAATTACAAGCGCGCTCTGTTTCCTGCTAAGCCAGTATATTAACTGCAATCCCTCATTTCTGTTTGGAACCATAGTGAGACTTACTGAAAAGCAGCCTTTTCATAGAGTTTTAGTCCTTTATGACTTGGTTTGTTTTACATAGTTTTACTAGACTGTCTAAGTTAGTATTGGTTACTAAGCCAACCACCTGCTTCCTCTGTTTATCAGCTTTCTTACATAGAGTAATAACAATCTTTTTTTTAATTTTAATAATTTATCACTTAAAATGTCACCAGTACTTTTAAAAGTTCAGCTTAAGAGTAGCCTGACAGCCAAGAGTCCAAATGTTACTTTAGTTTCATCTGTCTCTTCTGATCAGCACCTTTAACGCATCACCGAGTGTACTTTTTCTACCTACACCAATAATGATACAATAACCATAACATTAATAAAGCAAAAACTGTTGTCTTTGCAGTCAGTGGGTAATGCTGTTTCATTCAAACTTTATTTTAGTGGCTTTTTTCCAGGTATATGGAGAAAGCACATTTTTATACAACAATTATTTATACAGTTTTATTTGTGTTGCACATTTCAAAGCAAAATATCACAAAGGGCTTCACAAAAATGTGCCAGAACATAAAAACACGACGATGATGATGATGAATTTTCCCCCAATTATTCCCTCAGGAATACCTAACCAGCACACCTCCGCTTTAGTTAGTTTGCCAAAAATTCAAATGGTTCAGCCCATCTGAATAAACAAAACTATATATTTTGTGCACTTTTACAATAAACATCTTCAAGGATTTGTTTATTAAAGGGGTGGGGAGAATTAGGGGACTAGTCGCAGATGTTTTTTTTGCTTTTCTTTTAAAAAATCTTATTAGTTATTTTTGAGAAAAAGAAAGATATTGCATAAAATTATTCTCCAAGTCCTCCAGGTGGTTTATTTGTGAAAAAGAAAAAAACTGTAACAAGCAAGCAAACAGACAAACAAAACTGTTGGCCTGCTTTAATCAATACACTAGCTATAATTAACTAAGATAATATATACTTTATCTAAAAGTTGAGAAATGTCTTTGTTACCACAGTTAAATTTAAATTAAACATAAAACAAGCTTAAATAAGTAGAATGATAATGCAGCTCAGTAAAATAAAATAGGACAAAACATATCTTACTATAATACACAAAACCTCTGTGTGTCTATCAATATACTCCTACACAGCTCCTCAAGGGGCTTATCTATATCATATATCATGTCATCATTTTGCCTAGTAATCACCAATCAGTGGCTAAAATGACCCAGTTAGAAAATCATGGCACCCTTTTACCTTCATGACAATAACATCTAATTTCTATCCACAAAACTTGAATTATGCATAATATAATATAATATAATGCCATCATGCTACCTGGCAACTACCTAGCAACAGATTAAAATAGCATTTATATAGTAGAGCAAGACCTGAGAAATGCAGAAAACTCACAAAAATTGGCTAATTTTTTAAAGTATATTGGTATAATATTGGTACTAATATTACTAATGCATGCACATGTATTAGTTCGAGTCATGTGTGCACTCCAAGTGTGCATGTGCGTGTAAAAGCATGTGAATGTTCATTTGACAGTGGTTATTAGCGCCATACCTTTTCTACTTTTAGGGTTCTGATAGTCCAGTCAGGAAACACTTCTTCTGACACCTTTGAGATGAGAATGTCACTAAACACCGACATCGGCTTGTTGTCTTCAGGCCAATACTTGTGACACCGAATCTGAAATGTCACACACATAGATGCACACACCCACACGCAAAGAAACGTACATCATTTCTTTAAAGCAGATATAACCATGCAGGGAATGAAGCCCAAACACTGGCTTGTATTTTGAATGCTAATACTGGTGAGGGTTTTTTTTCTAACAGTGTCAAAATGCTCTTTACGCACTCTGCCTTTCTCATAACACTGTGTGAGCATGGCGATGGTGCGGGTTCCTGTTTCCCAGATCATCCTCCAAAAATCAGCCACAGTGCCGGGCAGAGGGCCCTGGGTGGCTATGAACTCATTAGGACACAAATAACCCTATGGACACAGAAAAAAGAGACAGGAGGTTTATATATCAACCTATATGTATATAGATGTCTATCACAATCATGACTAAGTAGTACTCACTGAGACAAAACTGGCATTGATGTAGTCTGAGCCTGCAGTGCCAGGTTCAGACAGCAGTTTCACTCGGTTGTTATTGTCTAAACACAGTACAGTGATAACAGTGCAGTTAATTTAAATACACAAAATGCAACCACAGTGAAAAAAACAGCAGTTCAACACAGAAGCAATTTTGGTACACCTTAAGCGCGACGGCCATGAAAAAAAAAAAACATTTCAGTGTGGCAACATACAAGGTTTGATGTTTGGGAAGCGATTTTTGGATTTGTTCCATGGTAGGTCAGCGTCTGTAGTGGCCAGATCCTGCAGCAACTTTGGGAGCTCCTGCAGGGACAAATGTCATCACATCAGTGTTCACAGAAACACACAAAGGTCAAAACCACCATTTTTAACCGCTCAAAGTAAAATTAAGGGCCACAAGTCAAAGAAAAAAGTGACATGTCATTATTCACGTGTCACAAGTAACATTTCTTTTGGGGCAGCACGGTGGTGCGGTGGTTAGCACTGCTGCCTCACAGTTTGAATACCATCTGGAAGGCCTGGGTTTGATTCCACCTCTCTCTCGCTGTGTGGAGTTTGCATGTTCTCCCCATGTCTGCGTGGGTTTTCTCCGGGTTCTCCAGTTTCCTCCCACACTCCAAAGACATGCACTTACTGGGGTTAGGTTAATTGGCCATCTAAATTGCCCATAGGTGTCAATGAGAGCATGAATGTGAGTCTGTCTGTCTCTTTGTGTTGGCCTATGTTTTTCATTTTCTTCTGTTTATTTATCATTAAATGTATTTATTTTATATATATTTCTTATGATAAAAGATTAGTTTTTTGTTTGTTTTTTATCTTTGTACAATGCTTAACAAATTTATTAGACCACCACCTGATGTAAGGTTTATGTCACAGCCGCCCTAAATTAACAGTATTGGTAAGTACAGAAGTCAAAATGATATTTTAATGCTAAAATGTAATTATACATATTATATTGTTGTGATCCATGAAATTACAAATTTACTGTTATAGAAAATTAGTTTGATTTGCACATTTAAATGTAAAATGTGAATTAAAACAAATGTCAAATTAGGTCACATTTTATAAAATAGTGCCAGCATTTATTTTGAATATTTGTTTTGATACATTTAATGATATACTAATTTATTTGCTTGCTGTTTTTGTACTTTATTTTTTGGTTTGGTAAGCAAAAGGGAGGGTTATAAGGAAATACTTACAGCAAATTCCTCCTGGAACTTGGCATTGTCACTGGCACACAGATCCTCTACATGCTGCAGAAATGACTTCTTGTTGACAGGCCTGTCAGTGGGGGCAGGGGAGAAACACACTGAATGTGAGAAACAGAAAAGGATGCACAATAATTCTACGAAAATGTCTAATTTTTCTTTACATTCATGTTTACAAGTGTACTCGCCAGGCTCTTTTATGCTGCACTGGGTGCATATTTGCAATATTTATACAGGACGACTTACTTGAGTGATTTCCTGTAGCTGAGTAGCCTGGATAAAAACAGACAGCAAAAATCAACCAATGTAAACAAATGAACTCAATAATCACATTGCACACTGCAGCATTTCAGTCCACGACAGCTGATCTGATCCTCACTTTACAAAGAACATGCCAATGTGCTGAAGGGAGGTTTAACCATTTTCTAATCACTTTGGTTAAACATTGACACAGACTTTGATGTTTTGTTCTAAAGGAATATGTGAACAGTAGCATCAGTAGAATGCAGCTATTCCCCTGAGGAAGCGTTCTCATTGCCGTACTGTGACATGCAGCTACGCAGATCCTCAGCTATCGATAAAGCTTCACACTAGTACCCTCCAAGACAGCTAAGCCTTCCAAGCAATTTTGAGATAGTGAGCTGGTAAACAAATTAAAATGGTCTTAAGCAGAGGCCTGTCAGCAACGCTCTGGAATCCCTGACAGTGATGGGGGAAAGTCAGCAGTTTGTAGGTAATACGTTGATGTCACTAATTCGTTCAATTTTTGATCTCCACTGAAGGCTTAATAAACAGCACAGATGGATGATTTAATTAAAGCCTTAATAGGTAACACTATGATCTCTCTCTCTCTCTCTCTCTCTCTCACACACACACACACACACACACACACACACACACTAAGTAAGAACAAATGAAAAGCTGACTACAACATACAAACAAATCCACTCAACAAAATGTGCCCCCCCCCCACACACAAACATGCTAAAAGCCCAACTTACTGGATCACATAAATCTCTTTCCGTTTAAAGAAGAATGAAGAATACCTGGTGGGAGAGAAGTGCTCAGTGAGAGAAAAACAAAGCCAAAGCAAGCAAATGCAGGTGTTTGTGCTGAATAAATCTGACTTGATACAGGAGAATGTGTGTTATTGGAATATCAAATTGAGCAAAGCATTAGTTGAGGCAGACCATGAAGTCAAGCCCAGCCTTCATTCCCATTGGATTAGCTGAAAACAGCTGACCTCAGTGCAAGGACAAATTTGCTAAGGACTTACCTTTCTATGTATCTCACTGACAAATATAATTTTAAATTGCTTTAACTCGTCTGCTGTTGATGGTGCCCCTGCAGCTCCCTTTGCAACCCACCTCCAGTCCATTTTCCCTTTATTGTTTATCAATAACAAGTCTTTTATGACTTGTGCTTGTTGTTCTGTTCTGGGGAGTCTTGCTGTTGCTATCCCTCTAAGGGCATTGAGGTTGCAGAATAAAACCGTATTGCCAACTATAAATTGCTACAGACGGAAACGGCAAATGATTTTGAATATGGAGCTGCCAGGCAGGAAGAAAAGAGGAAGGCCACAGGGAGCTTTGTTGATGTAGTGAAGGAGGACATGCAGAGGGTTGGTGTGACAGGGATAGGGTGAGAGGACGGCAGATGATCCGCTGTGGCAACTCTTAAAATGAGCAGCCAAAAGAAGGAAAAGATGGAAACAGCAATACTCTTGTGAGAGAGGTGTTTATATAGACCTTATCTCATTATCAGACTTAGGAAGAGAGTCTGGTCACAACAAAGCACTGAAAAGATGCTGCCCTACTGACTGCAATTTGAACTGGATATAGATATTTAGGTTCACATTTTTGCTTGTTTAAAATTTCAAAAGAGTGGTTGAAAAACTGTCCTCAGGAACTGCATTCTTTATCAATTGCTTAATTAGGAGCGATAAGTAACACTTATTCTCCAGAGGGAAGAACTTGTATTTATCTTACTTTAATTGGGTTCTATGTGCTTGAGCACATTCAATTTTTCCTGAAGACAGACACATTTTCCACCTACATGGACCCCTCTATTTTTGGTTTCTTTTTTCTTTTGTCGGTATGTGGGTGACAGTGTTCTTTAAATGTTGTGGAAGAAGGGGTTCAGGAAGTTTTATACACTTAGTGGTTGTTTCAATGCAGGATACATGGTAAAAATTCAGATTATTGGACAACCTGCTCTCTCTATTGACCAAATGACCCAGATTATAAACCAGTGCTTGTATTGATTTTCATATACTTTTAAACACATGTGCATGCACACGCACGCACTCACACACACACACACACACACACACCCACACACACACACACACACACACACACACATCCCAGCTTGCTCTGCAGGCTGTCGTTCTCTTCCAAGCTCGGGTCCTCTACCAGAAGCCTGGGAGCTTGAGGGTACTGCGCAGTATCTTAGCTGTTCTCATGACTGCGCTCTTCTGAACAGAGATCTCAAATGTCATTCCTGGAATCTGCTGGAGTCATTCTCCCAGTCTGGGGGTCAATGCCCTAAGTGATCCGGTGCCGTAATTACCACGGGGACCACTGTTACCTTCATCTTCAACATTCTTTCTAGCTCTCTGCCAATTCCTTTCTGGGTTCACGCATTGAGACATGTGCCTGCTCATCTTTGCTACTATAATGCTTGACAGGAGTTTCTATGTTGTACTGAGGCAGGTTATTGCCTGGTACAGTAGTTGGATGGGGCCAGTCCCTTCTGGGGGTCCTTGGGGATCAGAACCGTCCAGCCTTCAGTCAGCCATTCTGGGTTATCTTAGTATTTAGCACCTGGTTCATTTGTACTACCAGGTGCTCATGGAGTTCAATTAGCGTCATATCAGGTGACTCATATCAGGGCCTGGCGCCGTCCAACTCTTCATTTGTGAGACTCTTTTTTTGATGTCTACCACTGTGATGGTTACTGGCTCCTGTTCAGGGAGACTGCTGTGGTTTGCTCTTAGATCCACTAGCCACTGAGCATTGGTGTTGTGTGATGCAACCTGAGTTTGATTCTCACCAGATTCACAACAGTAGCTTGTGAAGGGAGGGTAACTTGCACCAGTTAGCGTCTGCACACTTGTTTGTGCCAGAGAAAAAAAAACAGCACATCTAGATGCTAAATTTGTCTGAGACGATGGTTGGAGAAAGGAAGACTTGTCTGTTCTGCAGAGAACTGAAGATAAATTATAAAGCCACTTTAGTGCTGCATTGAGTCTCTGTGCTGCTGCTTCTATTTTCTGCACAAACTCTACAACGCTAAAAGATTTTGTGCTGACAGAAGCACACATCAAGTTGGTCGCAGCAAAGCCTTGTTGACTGAGATTTAAGATTGTGTCTGGAGAGGCTAAATAAAGCTTGAAGTCATGTAGTGTGAAACCTAATTCAGTTCCCAAACATGTATGCAATATTTGGCAAAGTGATGCTTTTAGATTGAAATGAAAACAAACTTACTGGCTGAGTTTTTCTTGTTTCAGCTCCATATCTGCTACAGCGATCAGCTGATCCAGCTTACACTTAGTCTCTATGATCTCTGCCTCTCTGGGTGAATACGTCCCACCTTCCTTTTTACGCTGGTGGATCCTGACATGTCAGTAAAATAAACTTTTAAATACTGATGCACACACAGGTCTAAAATGAGTGACGAAGGAAACAGTTTTGTTTTAAATGATGCACTGCTGAACTAGCCATATTTAGTACATTGTGTAAATATATTAATGTCTGCAAACAAGTGAGTGCCTTTTGGCATCTTACTTGACTGAGCCACAGATGATGATGATGAGTAACACAGCCAAGAAGAAGGACAGCAGAACGCCCAGAATTATCTGCTCTTCTCTGGTCAACAACTCTTTGTATGGTGCTGGAGGGTCATGGAAATGGTAATAAGGCATTCCACGCATAAATTCATTGTACAATAAAATTATGCATTAGTAAATTTCCACATACACAGAACGAACATTAAAAAAAGAGGTTACAACTTTTTGATGTAGTTTTATATAGTGTCAGCCCCTAAAACAGTACCTGTAGTACAACTGTACCTGTTTTGATATGCTCCGAGTAGTCAGAGTCTGTGTAATCCCCAATAAAGTTAGTAGCTCTTAACTTAAACCTGGAATATATAAAACAACAGGCAAGACTTGGCATTGCTTTTTTTATACATAAGAAAATTTTCAAATTTGACTGTGTATGTGACGCACTCACACATAGACAGAGTTAGGTTTAAGAGGTCCATTGCAGAAATGCTCAGTGTTGTTCTCCATACAGTTATCACTCTTTCCAATCACATATGTCTCTGCTGTAGTGTGGTTGTGCCTCAGTGACCAGGCATCTCCAGACACACTGTGACCACCTCTGACGAGTGCATTCATATCTGAGTCATTGCACGGAGGGTTGGGGAATCCTGTGTCAGTAAGGTAAGGGGCGGGATGATTGGAATATGCACTCTTCCAGTTGGTCACATTCTCGACATCCTTCACTGTGGCAGGATGGAAGTTAAGAGAGGAGAAGAAGTGCAGAGAGAGTGAGCCAAATTGCAGCAGCTTAAGCTTTTACTTGAACTTGTCTTTGAGGTAGGGACAAAGTGACATACTGTAACATGCGATTCTACTGGAGATTTTAAAACACACACAAAAAAGACCAACACCCAAGTGTGTCCAACTAAAAGTGATAGTTGTCAATGTTTTTTAAGGCTCATACCCCCCAACTCGGCCACGATGACCTGAATTTTTTTGATTGGTCCATTGTCGTCACTATAGAAACATGCAGGGATGTGGATGGTGATACTCCTGTGGGTTACCATAGCAACCCCTCCATAACTCAGCATTGCCTGGGGTTTTTGGATTGGCTTGGATGGGGCTGGAACACACACACACACACACACACACGTACACACGTGAGTGTGCAGAAGTGTAGAAGTTGTGTGAATACAATGTGTGTGTGAGAAGATGTGCTTTTAATCTGCCACATTTACATATATAACATGACAAACCGGCTGGAATAAAAGTAAAATTGCTACATAATCAGCACCCATCTAATAATATTGTCAAGTTGCATTTGATATCAAAGCAGTCCTGCATACTGAGCAATAATATAATGCAGTGGTAGTTTTCTGTCTCACACTATGCTGCACTGCTGCATCAAGACAGAGAGAAACACTCTTGAGCATTGCAGAGTGCAGACAAGACAGAGGGGCTTGTACCTTTGATCCCTGTAGTAATCAGGACACGTGAGCTGAGTGGGCTCCTGCCAGCACCATTCTTTGCTGAAATCTGCCACCAGACAAGCACAAAAGAGCAGGGAATAGAAACGTCAGAGAGACCAGCACAGAATGGAATTAAAACAGTGAAAAGTTTAACAAGTCCAAGGTTTTGGAGGGTTGGGAGGCCTCAGTGTTGGCTGGTATGTGTGTGTGTTGGTGTTATATAACACGAGATGAGATCATAAAATTCTATAACTCTGTCCAGAAAAATAATAAGCATACATGACTTGAATATGACAAGTTTCCCCTTCAATGTTGTCTCCTTGTGCAACTTTGGGCTGCCTCTAACAAAGCCTCCATGAAAGTCCCATTCTGACCACCAGTGCTTCTACATTTTCACCAAAGACCTCAAACTTTCTCACAGAGCAAGACCCAAATTCTGTGACAAACTAATCTGAACCTTGTGACGAAGATTATCACTGGTGCTGGGAGCTTGGTCTCTAGCTATGAATCAGAAATGAAACCTGGCCAGAAGCACGCCTTTTTAAATATTTCAAGGTTTCAAGATTTGTCCACTGTAAATTTGGCAGTTCTACTCTATTTTCCTTAGGAATGCGAGGGAAAACATTTGGTGTGACTATTTGGTGCATGCCGTCACAAGTCTGCATACAAGAGAATAAAAAGACACTGTTTTTTTGCTC
>VUQJ01043807.1:21219-32099 GCA_015108635.1 Andinoacara biseriatus
TTTTTTCTTAGATTGTTGTAATGCATTGATCTTATCTGGAAAGGTGCTATACAAGCTGGAGGTGGAAAGTACGTGTCCACCAACAAATCAAAGGAGACTTTGCACTTTACACCAAAATCGTCCCAAACGTTATCTTTGGATTTTGGAAAGAAGATGTCATGACTTCATTATTTTCTCCTGTTAAGGATAAACTTAGAGATATTGTGTTTATGAGAAGGAGCCAGATGAATGTAATCTGTGGATGGACAGATAACCTAAAAAAATAATGTAAAATTAATAAAAGAAAAAAAAAAGAAAAATGCTAAAATCAGAAAAAGGAATCTGCAGACTTGAGTGATTACTTCATTCAACTAACTTGTCAACTTGTTTACCCTGTTTGCAACATATGTGACTCACCTCCTCAATCACAGTGTTGTTAGATGAGTAGTAAATAGTGTAGTGTACAATAATCCCATTGGGTTCGGTGGGTGGGTACCACATCAAGGTAACAGAGGAGGTGGTCACATTAACAAAAGTCACATTCTGTGGGGGGTCAAATGGCTCTACAAGAAGAAGGTGGGAAAAAACATAATTTAAGATAAAAAATCATTTTATATATAGGGATAATAAGATTATGGTCAAAGATTGCATAATGTATCCAGTACCTGCGTAAGTTGTGGTGAAGCTAATGTAGATCAGCACTCCTCCATCTCCGAGTCTGGTCCAGCTGGAGACAGAGGCGTTGTAGCGACTCTCTGAGTCCACATTAATAACCACTGAAGTCCCTGTCACATTCTGCCACAGGTCAGTAGTTTCATTCCTGACAAATGGAGCAACCACTGACGCTGCAATTTTTGTGCTTTGTTTTTAAATTTTCCGACTTAAGTAGATTTCTAAACCTTACCAAACTCTGACAATGTAGTAGAGTATGTCTGAATTGGCCTCAAGTGGTGGCTGCCATGATAACTCTACCTCATAGTCTGACAACTTCCTGGCATGGAGGAACTGAGGCGGTGTGCCCGGAGCTGAGATGCACGAGAAAGACTTTCCAGTAACATAACACAAACAGGCATGGGTGGTAAACTTACAAGTAACAATGAATTAATTTCTAAAATATTTATCATTGTGCAAATCAGGAACTCAGAAGGCCCAGAGGACGATGCCAGAAAAGAGCAGTACATTGCCCTAAAAAGAAAAAAAAAACTGATTAGAGGTAATGAATCCATTGTTTGTGCTTCTCAGTCCTGATGGAAAACACGAGGGTCACGTGGGATCAGATACCTGTGATGTAACATAATTAGCATGAGCTGAAACAGAGAGGTAAGTGAGGAGGAAAAGACTGGAGGAGAGTCGGATTTAATCAGATACCCTTTGAACTCATCAGTCAGTGAGAATGTAATCTTGAAGGGTCCTGGAACTGAAAAGAATCTGAAAACCCACCCTCCCCCTTTTATTGCCTCACACCCGTCCCGCTCACCATCCTCGAGTGTCGTGATGTTGAGTGGCTCGCTGCTGTAGTTTCCTGGTCCGGCTCTTGTGTGTGCTTGAACTATGACGCGGTAGTGTGCGTACTTCCTCAGATGCCTGATGTGGATGTAGTTGGTCAGCGAGGTGAGGTTCAGGTAGTGAGTGGAGTTCCAAAGCTCTAAGCTGTAGTGAATAATGACGCCGTTAGGCACCAGAGGAGTCAGCCACGTCACGTTCACCTCACTGGGACTGACTGATTCATAGGAGAGGCCATATGGAGGACTGCCTGGGACTGAAGAAGGAATAAACACAAGAAAATGTGGTTGAAACAGTTGGTATTAATCCCAGCATTTCTTATGTATGTATCTGTGAGGTGGGCACATCCTTCAACACACCATCTTCTCCAGATAGCAGGTATAAAGTATCTGATGTCTGATTGCCATGTCCGTAACGTGTGTATGCCCTCACGGACACATTGTAATAGGAGAACGGTTTCAGATTGATCAAGGTGACTCTGTTAGAAGGCGTGTTCATCAATGCAGAGTAGGATTCATTCTCATACAGGATCTCATACTGTTGGATCACCCCATTAGCTTTCTCTGGTGCAGACCAGGCTATTGTGGCAGTAGAGGGGCTAGTCTCTACAACAGTGAGATTTACAGGAGGGGAGTCGGGCTCTGAGAAGGAGAAAAAACAGGATTTTATTCACGTCAGGTTTTTTTTATTTTTATGGGCAAAGTTACAAAGGTTTATGACTCGTATTTGTGAATGCACATATTCAAAAGTCCAGCACGTACCGTCCTCTAAAGTGAAAACAAAAATGTCATCTTCCTCAGAAAGAGAGCTCTCTCCCACAACTGTTGAAGCAGCTACACGAAGCTTATAAGGAGTGTATTTGTCCAAATCTATACATAACAAGAGAGAAAATGACACTACGTTATAAAGACAGTTATACATAATGGTTTAAGAAAATGTCAGCTGAAGAGGATGAAGACTCTACCTGTTATCAATATGCTGGTAGTGTTAGTAACCCATTTCAGGCCTTGATTACCGTGCAGTTTGAGACCATAAACAGTGTAATGTGTTATCCTTCCATTGGGATTGAGGGGTGGAGTCCAGCTCACTAAAATGGAGGTGGAACTAATATTTTGATAGGACACCTCAAGCACAGAGCTAGGGACTAAAAGATACAGACAGCACAAGACCTTAGGATTGGACACATTTAACAGCTCTATTAAAATTTCTTTCTTGTTGTTTATATTTATTATAATTATTAAAAATGTACCGTGAGCACCCACCCTGCTCCCTGGTCTTCTCAGTAATATCTATGGCAGGGCCCTCTCCTACAGTGGTGGAAGCAGTGACCCTGAACGTATACTCAGTGAAGGGAATTAGATCTGACACCAAGTAGGACAACTCCTCAGACAAAACGTCCATCACCTCCTGTCTCACTGTTACTCCTGCGGCATTCATGCAGATATAAGCAAACACAGAATTTATGAACAGTCAAGGTTATTTATAATCCCGGTTAAAGTGAAGCAAAGCAAAGTTAAGCAAGGTGGTGTTTACAGTTAGCTCTCCCACCTGTGGTACCAGACACAGCCGCGCTACGTGTTGAAAAGTGTTCTGTAATTGAAGCATCAAGTGTAGACAAGCGAAGCTGGCCTGGGGTCAGGGTCAAGGGGGCAGAGTCTGAGGTCACATCCCCAGCACGTACTTGCTTTGTAAGCCAGGGTGGAAGTGTAGCAGGTGGCACAGAGGTAAGAGAAAGTGCAGAAGTCCCCGAGACTGCAGCGTCAGAGGACTGCATATTTTGGCTGTCAAAGTGTGAGGCGGTGCCATAACCAAGGCCGGGCCTGTTGGTGGCCGTGGGCTCGGTGGCTGGTTGAGCATCAGTGTTAATCATGTGATCAATGCTTCTAAAGCCAGAATGTGTGAAGCTGGAAACAGTGGCACCGGTGTGCAGCGGGCGGTCAGAAATAGTAGCTGTAAAAGTCGGTGGAGATGTGATCAGACCAAGCTCAGCAGTCCTTTTGCGCCTCAGCAGTCCTTTTGTGTCTCCCTGGACATCAGGTGGACGAGTTTCATTCTCATAAAAACCAGTTGTATTCTGACGAAAGACAAAAAGAATATCATTTAATATGAATATGTGGCTCATCTGCTCCTAAATCAATTTCAAATCAAATCTCTAAGCATCAGTAGAAAGTGCTCATTGTTTAAAGAGCTCAAAATAGATGTTTTTAAAATGATTCCAATGAGAGAATTCTCAGTAGTAAATATTTGTCTAGAGGTGGATTGGATACAGCACCACATAGTCCAGTGCAATCCATAATACCAGTGGGTCAAAAATGCTCCCCTTTCAAACCCTATAAACGGTTGCTAAACTGTTGCCAAATATTTTCAACAGACAGGACTCAATTTTCAGCAGGACTGAGCTGTGATACCAATTTTTTTTAAAGCTGGCTGCATAAAGCTGCAGAGACAATATCATCTGGCTTACAGCCGTGAGGGTGATGTCTTGTAGCAGAGTTTTCTCAACCAGGACCAGGAGTCTGTACTGGATTATGGGACCGTTGGGCTGGGCAGGGCTTCTCCAAGTTACACGAACTGAAACCGAATCCTCAGCTACTGCCATCAGATCCTGCACTGCACTTGGTGCTACCCTCACGCACACACACATACACACACACGCACGCACGTACGCACGCACACACACACAAACAATAAAAAATAATAATATTAATAACTACACATGCTCTTAAGCTTTTTCATTTATACTTCAAACAAAAGAGTTTTGTTAGGACATTGGTTCATGACTGTCTCACCTTCAGCAGGTGTAATGATGTCTTCCTCTGCTGCGGGACCCACCTCTCCAGCTGCTTTTGCTCGGACAGCAACTCTGTACCTTGTGTAGGGCTTCAAACCAGTAAAAGCAAAACGCATATTTCCTGTGCTGTTCTCAAACATAAAACCTATAAAAATAGCACAAATTTTAAAACTGTGTTTATTTCTGTGTGTATTATGTGTGCATGCATTTGTGTTTGCGCTGAGTCAATATTTATTAACCTGTGGGCCCATAAAGGTAGAGCACGTAGGAGAACTTTCCTGTGGTGATGCTGGGAGGGCTCCAGGACACAGAGAATGATCGAGACGTCATACTCAAAACAGATACGTTTTGTGGCGGATCTTCTGGACCTGGAACAGGAATATTTGTTTTCATACATTAGTGCTAAAATGAATAAATCTAAGACAAATATTAAGTAATATAAAAATTTTAAGATTCTAATGCTAAATTAACCCAAAAGCTTTTGCTTGCTTCTTTTTCCACACCTGATTCCGGCATGCGGACCATTGAGGAGGCTATCTGTCCCTCTCCTTCAGAGGTGAAAGCAGACACCTCAAATAGATAAGCAATGTAAGGTCGTAGCTGGTCAACTCCTACTGATATGGGCACATTCCAAGAGGCTGCAGGTGGCACAGCAGAGAGGGTGATGGGTGGAGATGATGCTGTTATCTCTAAGGGACTTTGAGTTGCACTAGACAGGATTTCAGCTGCATCCTAGACACAGGAAATCATGTAGGATAAAAAAGAGGGAAAGTATTTAAGAAAACAGCAAATCTAGCCACATGTTGTACAGATGGTTGGCATTGTGCATTTGTACTATTTATCATTTTGACAAGAAAACAGTACACAAAGAGAACACTTCACAACAACAGGACAGTTTAGAAAGAGGGTGAAGGAAAAATAGAGTACATTGCAGTGAGGCAGCGCTCCAGTCATGATGTCCTCCGCATTGACCTCCAGATAACGGACAATCTGCCCAGTACGAACCAATCTGACCTTGACAGCAAATTTTGTGATGAGACCATTGATGCGGTGTGGCAAAAACCAGGTAAGCACGACGAAGGTGTGGTTCTGAGCATATGCTGTCAGATTGGTCACCAGGCCAGGAGCTGCAGGATTTGAACACACATGCAAATTCAGACTAATATACATGCACAAGTAATTTTCTTTTATAATGCAGAGATGCCTGGATCAAATTGCAATGCTGTGTGTTTGAATACCCACGGGACTCTGCTGTCTTTATGTATAAAGATTTGCTGAATGCTCCTATTCCAGATGCAGATATAGCTGCTACCTAAAGAGAGACAGAGAGAAACCGAGTGCGAGAGTTGGTAGGCATAATGATTAATTCATGTTCCTGTCAGTTATCATTTCCCAGTCATGTGCTAATCCCAGGCAGCTGGAACAAGCTGCTGTAGCAGAGTTGATTCAGTGATCCCAGTAATACACAATCAACAAATATATACCATTACATACCATAGATGTGAACAGATTGCAACACAACTGTGGATTCACCTAAAAGTATTTTACTGTTATACTGGAGTACTATGAGAAATACCACATTATTTAAAAAAGAAAAAATAAATTTTTTTCTTTAGTTCCTGCCTGAGATCAGAAAACAGCGTGCGCTGTTCGTCTCTTTGCTTTCACCATGTTTCCACGAAATGGTTAGGTGTAGGGTGCTGCAGACTTTTCTCTCATTTGTCGAGTATATCAATGTTATCCAATCAACAGCGAAGTACAGTACCAGTCAAAAGTTTGGATGTCATAACTGTACATACAGTATAAGCCCCGCAGTGTTAAACAAGCATTGTGCGTAATGGATCAGCTGATACAGGTGCAATACAACAGTACAGGTGAGGTAAACATGACCCTGATGTCCTTAGACTTCCGTAGTGTTTCCTGTCACCTAACTACCCCACCCACTTCACCTGTTGCTACCCAAACTTCCTAGTAATTTATATTTGGCCTCATGCTATTTTTCTCAGTCAGTTCCTTACATAACAAATTGGTTCCTGTTCTTGTTCGTCTGCTTTCCCCCCTTTTTTGTTCTGTTTACTACTTGCCTACTTGAAAAATTGTTCTTTAATATACCACTTAAATTGTTTATGCCTGCTAGGGTCTGTCAGGTGGTCTCTTTGCATAAAACATGACAAATAGCTTTAGTTGTATAGTGTAAAATTCAGGCTATTTTTAAATGTCAATAACTGAAGGAACTTGTCAGCTTACAGAAGAATATTATAGAGAGGGTAAGCTTGATAATACACAATTTACAAAATAAAGAAAAGCAATATCACACTTAAGAATAAAACAGGCAGAAAATAAATTTACAACAGGGTTGTATCAGTGCCTCTCTGAACTGAACAATTTGAGCTTCACGTCAAAAAAAAAGTAAATTAAGTTAAAATAGATCTCATATTCAGCTTTAAAGAAAAAAAACTAAATGGGCTTTGCTTTGCTTTGTGAAATTATCGTTAAAAAAGAGCAGCAGAGAGTTCTGCCCTTCTTATAAAAATACAATGCAACAATAGAGCTTTAATTAAAAAGGTAATCTATGGCACAAATGCTTTTCTATCTGTTCACTGAGAAATCTGTGGGGAAATAATACATCTCATACACATTTTGCTGCATGAGCATAACACTTGGTCACAAGCGTGGACAGATATGTTAGATTATCACAGCTTAGGTGAGGAATTTCCTCATGAGGTCAGCTGTGCATATGGTTTAGAGATCCAACACACTCAAAGATGTGGTAAAATGATACAGGCACACACAGACAAATACACTTTGTGCTGCTATAATCTGTATGTGTGTCAAGTTCATTTGTATGAAGGTCATTGCGGGTTAATGAATTCTGAAAACTAATAAGCACGATCACATTCAAGCTCACTGACAACAGACAGTGGAAAGAGCCAAGGCTCATCCATAGATCTGTTTACATGCTTAGTAATGCAATCGGGATCAATTACCAGTATTCAGCCAGATCAACAGAATAATCTGGTCCTTTGGCACATAGTTATACTCACATGATGAGACTTGGATGTTTGTTATGAGACACAGTGATCACAGTTTCCAGGAAGTATATCTATCTATTTAATATAAATATTTAACATAATAAAAAGTAATATTCCAAACTACTTTTATTTGTAGAATCGCTGCAGGACAGCTTGTTCTCTTTTGTTTACTGATGTATTTATTTTGGCCAGTTCAACCCTTATTTAATAAGACTTCAGAGTAGACAGGAAAGTGGGAAATGACATGAAGGAACGGATCTGGGGCAGACTTGAACCCAGACCCATGCAACACAGTTGGTTGATGGGTTTGCAGCTTAGCCAGGTGACCTACACCCCATATGAGTCTTTTTTAGTTAAACTGTACCAATATTGTGAATTCACGACTTCGACTGACTGTAAACCCAACCATAAAATCTTGAATTTTTAATTCTGAATATCATATTCTACCTGAATGTGGTATGTAGATCCTGAAGTGAAGACCGTGAGAAGAATCTCTGGTATATCTATGTACTTGGTCACCTGCGTGAAAGAGAGATCAGGGTAAGGACACACCTCCTTGTATCTGCAAGAAGAAAAAAAAAAATCATTATTTAAAATCATGCTATCTCAACTCCCAACATTTCGCACTAATGAAAATTATGCAATGAATGAAAAAGCAATTTATAGTCAGGTGCAAAATTGTTGCACTGCACTGAACTACATTTATAGCTATAGCTACACTTGTAGCTTACGTAATGTTATTTTATACACCTGCTTCATAATAATGTGGCGGAGAATATTTGTCATGGTCCGGGGTCCGTTTGACCCTGTGTGTGTTTTTTGGCTTTATTTTTGGGGCTGTTCTTGTGTTGCGGGGTTGGTTATGTTTTGATTTTCTTGTATTTTCCAGTCTTCTGAGTTAGGTCTTCGTCGGGTATGTTTAGTCACTTCCTGTTTTATTTTGGTGTTCCCGTGCTCTGTGTGTGTTGTATTTAGTTTTGCTTCCTGTCGTTAATTTCATTGATTCCACCTGTTTTGCCCTGCTGGTTCCACTCGCCCCTTGTTCCCTCTGTGTATTTAAGTCTCAGTGTTGTTTAGTTCTGTGTTTGGGTCCTTGTTATGGTCTGTGTTAGCTGTACCTGTTTTGAGTTTAGACTTTCAAGTTTAGAGTTTTGAGTGTTGCTGGCTTCTGGCCAACTTGTAAAAGCTTATTCATAAAAGCTGAAATCTAATAAAGCCACTCACCTTGTGTCCAGCACTGGGGTCCTCCCTGCCTCGCCTGGAGCAGCTGTGACAATTTCACTTTATACTTCACTACATTTATCTTAAAAGCTAGTAACTAGCTCTGTGCGGGATGTTCTGATATTTGAATTTTTATCATTTTAGTTTTATTATAAAACAATCCTTAGGAAAGTCTTTCAAACCATTTCTGTACAAAAACGTCCAAGTTATCGGATATTGAAAACTCATAAATAGTCCTTGAACACCACAACTGACAGTTTCTGCAGACTGAACCGTAGCACTTAAAAATAGAACTGCAGATAAATGTTGCTTCATATAGAGGATGTATTTGTAATAATAATCCTGTGCAGAGTCTGACCAATATATTGGTGGGGCTGATATATTGGTATCTGCATTTATAATGGCCTATAACTGAAAATTTTAAAAGTGAATAAGAGACACTGTCCAACCGTGTTAGGAGTTTTGATGTTGCATAGTTTGTCCACCGGAAGGGACTCAGCCAACACATGTAGAAACGAGTGTAAACAACTTGTTGCAACAATAAAACTCAATTATTTTAAAACTGTATAGTCACATTAACTTAATAATGTCATGATCCTGGGCCGGTGGCCCAGTGTTTTGTGTTATGTTTTGTTTCATCTTTGATTTTGTGATTTCTTTTTGTGTTTAATTCTGTATTCTCTGGGTTTTGTTATTTTCTAGTTCGTTTTGGTTTGTCTTGTTCATCTTAGCTCTGGCTTTATTAGTTGTGGTTCTAGTTCCCTTTGTACCCGTCTCCCGTACATCTGTGTTTCTCTATTTCCCTGTGCCTTGGTCCCTGTTAGTGTTCCTCTGTGCACCCTGTTAGGTGTTTCCTGTTTTTATTTTGACAGTCCTGTGTTCCCTGTGTGTTGTGTCTAGTTTTGCTTCCTCTGTTTTATTAGTATGATTTTGTCCACCTGTTCTCCCCAGCTGTTTCCTGTTTTCCCTCGTTATTCCCAGTGTATTTATTGTCTGCTTTTCCCTCTGTTCTCTGTTGCGTCCTCCCTCATGGAGGTGTGGGTTTTGTTCCGGCCTGCCACCAGTTCCTTTCTCAGTTTTGTATGTTTGGATTCCGTTTACAATAAAGTCACCTTTTAAGTTCAGTCAGCCTCGGAGTACTGCATTTGGGTCTACACCGCTCATACATGATAAATAAGGACTAATTAACAACTAAACATAACAAATTTAAGGAGATCTGTTTATGAATTGTGCATCTAAAAGAAAAAAATAAATATCGGCTGATATTTTGGATTTTTAAATCAATTATCGGTATCAATATTGGTCTTAAAAATCCTGCATTATTTGGGTTCTAATCCTGTGATAATCTGTATATCACACTGGACTCCTTAGCATAACATATTTGTTTGGTGCAAGTTGCTGATAATAGTTCTGCACTTCTACATGAGATTCAAAATGTCAACTTAAGACAAAACTTGTAAAAAGAAACAATTTGAATACTTCTGGAAACTTTCTATATATTTCTATATTTTAATCTTTTTTATTTATCTAATAGTGTTCTTAAAATTTAGACAACGAGTCATTCCTTAAACTTGAATTTAAGAAATATATTTTAGAGAGTTCTTGAAGAACTACCTGATGACATATCCATCGATATTTCTGGCATCGGGTGGCATTTTCCAGGCGAGCAGGATGCCATTAGAGCCGACAGGGTCTCCCTCTAGCTCTAAAGGGGTATGAGGAACTAAGAAGGAGAGGAGATGGCATAAACACAAGCAGTTGAAACATCTGAAATTTTACAAATAGCTGTATATTATACTGTATGTGTGTTAATTATCGGCCCACTGAGCCCACTGGTGCCTCAGTGGGCTCAAGTATATAATCTCTGTCTCATCTAATCCCTTTGTTTCTCCTGTGTAAAATATCACCAATAAGATGATCTCAGTACACATCTTTTGTTTAATAACTTTGGTATTCTGTAAATGACAGTGTCATTTGAAGAACGGTGTTGCCTATTGTAGACTGATCCTCTAAGTGTGTGTGTGTGCGCGCATGTGTATGTGCACGCATGTGTGTGTGCATGTATGTGTGTGTTGAGCCCACTTGAAGGCTGTTTTAAGCTGAACCCTGATGAATAAGGCTTCACACAGCAGTGGCATTTCACTGACATTCACTGCGGACCCATTCATCCTGTGGTTCAAAAGCCCAGGCTTAAGTTACCTAAAAGGAATTAAACAGCAAAGTAGGTACACACAAACATGCACACACACCACTACCTTTTCCTCAGTGCGTGTGTGTGTGTGTGTGTGTGTGTTTGTGTGTAATTTATATAGTGACCAAATAGACGAGTTCTTGATGATACTTTAACACTCCCC
>VUQJ01043807.1:36868-63984 GCA_015108635.1 Andinoacara biseriatus
AAAAATTAAATTTATAAAATAAAAAAAAAAAAAAAAAAAGCAGTGAAATCGTGTCAAGATTAGGATGGATTAAATTTTAAATCGAATTACTGAAATCTGCATGAGATGATGAAAATGTACAACTGAAGAGTGCCAGAAAAAAAGAGAGAAAAAGATTCCTCTCCATATTCTGGCGAAGCACCCACCATCCACAAACAGTACATTCGGTACCTACTCAGGAATTTCTACTTAAGGGTATTCAACCTACTGTATCCATTCTTCTGGTTACACTGGCTGTGTGTTTACAATTTTGTTCCTACTGCACAATTGATTATTTTGATACATTTGTTATAGATCTGATACACAATGCATACCTCTGCAATCTATTAGCAGACAGCCATTATTTTTTTGGTTTCTTCATACGATAAATTCTACAGTTTTCTTTTTTTTTGCTTTTCTTATGTCATGGTCCTGGGCCACTAACCCAGCATTTTCTGTTCTGGACTTTTAAATCATTTTATCATATATATCTCGGTTTCTTTCTTAGGCCATTATGGGTTCGCAGTTTTCGGTTATGCACCTTTTTGTAGTGTTGCCTGGGGTGGCGTTTTCAGGCCTCCTAAGTCTGAATTATGTTCTTGGTCATACTTTATTCTTATTTGATTACCATGTTCTTCTTTGTGGCTTCCTCTCCGTGTTGGTTTACCTCCCGGTCTTCGTGTGAAGTTCACGTGTCTTAGTCTTTGCCTCTGTGTGTTGCCACTTCCTGTCTTATGTTAATAGTGTCTTGTCCCATATACAGTGTGTTCAGTTGTGCTTCCCTTGGTCTTGTTAGTGTGATTCTGTACACCAGTTCTCCCCAGCTGTATCCACTCTCCTCTCGTTATCCCCATATATTGTCTATATTGTCTATACTGTATATATTGTCTGTGTTTTCATCAGTTCTTTGTCGTGTCATCAGCAGCAGCTGCCGTCATGGTGGTGTGTTTGTCTGTTCCTTGATCAGATTTTGCCCCGTGGAGGTTTTTGTACGCAGTCTGCGATTTAAGCAATAACGCCTCTTCAAGTTGACGTCTGTCTGCATTTGAGATATTCTCTTAATCTTTGACAAAGGTATGAGAGAGCATTCTTGATTTTTTTTTTTTTTTGCACAGACATAACGGTTCTTTTTTAAATTTCTTCACTATGTTCTGTAAATGATTTTTAGATCATCCAAAACACTTGTTTGTAGATTCGTACAGGCCATTTTCCAGTTTTGTGTACATGCAGTTTTAGAAAGAAAAACAACTCTGACATCTTTCTGATAGATTTTTTCAAGCCTCATTACTCTCTTCATCATTTGGATAATTCTCTCTTTATTCATCATATTTACAGACTGCTCCACCTCAGGCTGCAGGGCAGCTCTCTCAATCAGTCCTCACCAATTTTTGCGCATCAACTCTTAATGTTGCAGTTTCAACTTTAAATCACTGCAAAATAGGCACTTTTAATCAAAAGTGATATATTGTGGCTCTTAGAGTTCTTTCTATGCTTGAGTAAACTTACACAAATTAAAATTGTGACTTGACATTTTAGAGGCCTTATCCATTATTTGATTCAAATTGAATTTGCTAAAGCACAGCACCTGAAGAACAAAGCATGTAAACCTGCTTACCATCTGGACTGTATGTGACTAATATGTTCTTAGTTATATGAAATAGGATGATATGAGCAGCTCCATTACAGTTAAGGGTTGCACTATGCGATCTTAAAGTGGCCTTGAACTCCAGTATTTATGCTGACACCTCTAAGATAGACGCAGTTTAAATGCAGTTGTTGTTATTGGCACTCTGAGTAGGGCATGCATTAGCATATGCTTGTACTGACAGCGATGACTCACGTGTTGTAAAGAGGCGGCTGAAGTACGGCGGTCCCATCTGCTTTTGGCTCATGCTGTACACACTGAGCTGGTACTGTGATCCTGGAGTGAGGTTGCTAAGGTTTACAAGATGAACGTGAGCAGGGAGGGAGTACCAGTCGCACACATAGCTGCACAGTCCCTTGCAAACAGTGTCCCAGTCTCCAGGACATGTACATACTTTTACCCCATCCATCAGACCAAGCTGCGGATGCTGGATGTACAGTTGTGCATAGCTTGTACCCACTGAGACAGGTACTGCCATCTGCACTGGCATTGGAGCTGTATACACAAAGAGACAAAGAGAGAGCAATAGGCTGGTAAGCAATAATAAAAAAATAAACTTCAATACATCTCATTTGACACTTTTATTGTTTCTCATACCTGTGGTGTGTATGACGCTAGACTTCTCGCTCCTGTCATTTCCGCTCACAGCAACAACTCCAACTTCATAAGTCTGACCAGGAGTAAATGTGCCCAAGTTAAAACATATGGATCCATTTACCCAGAGTGCATCTGAGCTGGACTGGTTTAGCCACAGCAAAGGAGCCGTGGGACTGTTGAGAGGGTGGGATGTGATAAAGTAACCATCTGGAGGATCGCTGGGTGGATTGTTGCAGCAGACTGTCAGATTTCTGTTCCTAGTGCTCAGCACCACCAGGCCACTGGGAACCTTCACCGCTAAGAGGTACAAATAGGAATTATTTGAAAATCAGTGGTTAAAGAGTTACAATAATACCACCAAGTGTATTCCACTTCATAATAAAATTTAAGTAAATTGGACAAATTTAAATGTGATGTACATGAGCAATCAATACATAGTATAACTTAAATTTTCTGCGATTAAGTCTCCATTTGCTCATTTTGCTTTGTTTTTGCAGTATTTGCAACAATTACAAATAAACTGTACAGGAAAATATTAAAAGACCACTGCTAGAATGTAAACTTAGTTTGAGCATAGTGCATGGGAGTACATACTGTAGTACAAGCTTTTAATAACTGTTTCTTTATAAACGGCTTCATGAATCAAATCTATACATACTTACCAGTCTGTACAATTAGAGTCGCTGGTCCACAGCTCCCCACCCCATGCTGGGCAACTGTGTACACTTCAATCCTGTATTTCCTGTGAGATTCCAGCCCTACAATTACCGCAGTGTAGGACTGTAACCCAGATGACTTGGAAATGTTGGTCATGCCAACTACACCATGCTGTCTTGAAGACACGTCCTCATATCGTACAACAAAAGTCCATCCAGCCACATACTGTGAATCTGGCAGCATCCAGTGAATGCGAATGTGACTGGCTGTAATGCGGCCAACAGTGATATTTTGAGCAGGATGAGGTCCTGTAAGAAAGGCAGTGTAAATATTCAAAGCCAGCCTCAATTAGTATAACCTTCTGTGATTTATGCACTGTATGTGGTGGGTTGTCAGCAGACTCACTAGTGTATGCAATTTGTGTTTGTCCCAAGCTCCAGGCGAAGCCGGCAGGGTGAGAGGCTTGAAGGGTAAAAGAGTAAATGCTTCCTGGAGATAAACCCGCTAAAGTTACACCTCTAGAGGAGATTGAAATGGGGACCCTGACAATTTTTTTAACACCGTTCAGGCTCTTTGTCCTGATTTTGTCATCTTGCTTCATGTGCCTATCTTGTTCACCTTGATCCCACTCTCCATATTCCTCCTCTCTGTACTGCAGGAATACCTCAAATGATGAAAGAGTGGGTGAGTTATAGAGAGAGAGATCACTCCAACGAAGCTCTACCTGGTCCTCTGTCACCTGAACCAGGTCAAATGAGAATGAGGCAGGAGCTAAAGGTGCTGTGAAAGAAGAAGAAGCAATATCTTAACAAACTGAAAAGGAAAAATAAGTGACAGAAGTGCCCACAGATTACATGGTTTGAATCTGTAAGTGCTGTACAACATCGCAAGTGAAATGCTGTGACGCTTCCAAATTATATATTACCTACAAGGTATTTATTAACAAAGATGTAGTGCACATGTTATTTACTTTGATATTGGCAGATGAAAGGTAAGGGGATGTTACAGAAGAATGGAGTGAAAAAGTATCCCAGCCCTGTGGCATTCCTCTGAAAGGCAAAGCAGTCTGTCTGGTTGGCTGGCAGTAGAGACTTCATAGTGTTTGTTCGGTTATATGATGAGCCATCAGACCAGAGAAGCTGGCCCTCCTCCTGTAGGTCAAGAAAGAGGCAGACATCACCAGCCACATGCTGTTAAAGCATGAAAAACAAACTTTCTCTCTGAAGAGTAACTGCTGCAGAGACTCTTTGTCAAAGTGAAAAACATTTTATGAAAAACCTCTTCCTATAATATCAAACTTCTTAATGGTGGCTTGCAGAAGTTTTCCAGCTACATTGTTTTAACAAAACTTTAGAAAAATCCTATCAGGAATATTTTGATTGTACCTCACTTGTTAAACATATTTAAAATAAATGTACATATTGGCTGAAACTTTTTTTTATAAAAACACTTTCATAATTACCTAAATGCAAAAACTTGGGTTTTTTTTCCTCAGTTTAATTTAAAATGTGAAAAACTGTTATTCAAGAAAGTTTAATTATACGGAAGAAAATGTTTAAATTTAATGTTCTGCAGCAAATATTCCACAACCACCCTCGAGGACATGAAAGTTATGATTTTCAGTGTATTTAATCAAAACACTTTTAGACAACCCTCTCTAAAGTACTATGAGCCTAATTATTCATGACAGTTCTTAAATGTGATTGTCACTGTTCTAATAACAACAAAAAATTAAAGCCATAATAAATGCTGCTGTTTATCACAGCTCAACCTGATAGAATTAACGTGATTTAAAATAAATAAATAAAAAGCTCATGTCTATTAAGGCTACCTGCCGGTCATTAAGTCCAGTCCATAGCAGCAGCAGGTTGTTCTGGGACAGTAGGTAAGAAGATACGAAAAACACATCTTCCAGGATCTTAAGGTTAGCCAGGTGACTTCCAGCTGCCAGGTCTGAGCAGCTGTGCTGTGCATCACTCCAGGTCAAGCCTGTTCTTCTCACAGTGTAGCAGCTTCTCCCAAAGGCCATCCAGCTAGGTATGCACTGAGCTGCAAACAGACATTACGATCAACCAAGAGCACAAATTCCTGTCTGCAGTCACTTTAAAGGTTAACAACTGAGCTGTGGACACACAATCACAGGATTACTGATCTTTAAAATACCTGTTTCCAGAAGAATTCTGACTCTCTGCTTCAAGGTCACATTAAACTGTTTGAGGTTTGTTGTCACCATGACTTTGGCCTTGAAGCGTGTGCCCGGCTGTAGACCTTTCATTGTATACTGGGATTGTATTTCTGAAGAGTTTATGTTGAAGGTGTGCATGACAGATTCTGTGCGTGTATTGTACAGGCTTATGGTGGACAGGGTCTGCTGCCTGTGAAGTTTCCATGTCAGGAGGGCAGTAGTGGTTGTGCTGTATACATTAAAAGAGGACAGGGACGCTGGAACTGTTGAGACACAAACAAGGAATGAATTGTTAACATTATTAAACATGATAGGGATGTAACATGTGGTGTATGGACTCAGACTTCATAGACACTCACGGAAGTGAAAGGTCTTTGACTCGAGCAAGGCATCACTCCTGCTGGCTCTCAGTGTGATGTTATACCCCTTTTGATCCTCAGCCATTCTCAATAATATCTTGCAGTGATGGGTGCATACCGAATGATTGAAGAGCTCCACGTATACCTGCAAAGATGTGACAGAAAATGAGAACAGAGTAAACTTTATGAAAACAAACAAAACTTAATATGATTTTTAACGCCGTTTTCACTATTACCACTGTTCTTACCAGATGTTTACTTGCAGGTCTGCAGGTGACTGTGTAGCTGTTTGGATCTTGACTAAAGGCCTGAAATACAACTTCAACCTCAAGGGGATTTGAATGCTTTTCACAGGTTAGCAAGACCACCTGTGGGAAAGGAGTGAGAGTGAATGTTTGCTGAATAATTAGCTCTAAAAAGTGTGTCCAAAATTGCTATGTGCCATGTAAATTAAATATTACTGATGCAGGTCGGAAAATAACCAAAAAGACACAAAGTACTATTAACTTCTTTACAGATGAACTGACAATGTGCAGGTATATCTTACCTGACATAAACTCGCTAGCAACCACAGACGCTGTGTTTGACCCATTGGAAATGTCAATCCATCTCAATCAGCACACCTTCAAGGAGTCCGTCACTGATTCACTACATGCAGTCACTTCCACAGCCAGACACAACAGAGCCTTCCTCTCTTCAGCCATTGGCTGCACAAAAAGAAAATCCAAGACAGCTGTGCGTAAACATCAGTTGTGGAAATTCCCAAACTATTTTGGTCGCTGAAGCAAAACTCAAGAACAAGAAAAGTTGACGGGTTGAAACTTTTTGGAATTTCTTTTGTGAACCTTTCAAGGTTTTACTTAGTTCGGTTACAGCTGCTTCAACATGTTAATGCCTGGGGGAATCTCTATAAGTTTACTTCACATTTACGCAGAGCCAAGACTTTGAATTTAGCGCGCACTCGAAAAAGTTTCCTCGAAAAGCAAGCCTTAAGTGAAGGAGGAGGCAGTGTTCCTGTGCGTGTGTGTCTGAGTGAGTTAAGGGGGGTGGAGAGAGAGAGATTGTGGGTGTATTAGTTCAACCCAATTTGTTCTGCCCCTTTGTCGGGATAAGAGCACTTTACCATGACAACCCTGGGCACATGGCAAGTCCAGTGCTGGGCTCCTGAGGAGAGGAGAAGTGGGGAGATGGAGATGTGGGGCATACTGAGGCGAAGATGATGTGATGGGGTTTCATGAGCAATTGAGACGTCTTCACAGGGCAAAGCGGCCATGCTTCACGCCTCTGGAGTAACGGCCAGCCACTCAGTCAGAGCAGACAGTTCATGACTGGTTTCATGACTTTATTTAACCTCTAAAATAAGCATGTGCTGCAAATTGCTCCGAACATTGCAGTGGTGAGAATGGCTTGGCTCTGAAGCGGGGTGTGGTGGGAGCACTGGCCCATGTGGAATGACAGGAATGTGAAAGGGAGAAATGATTGACAGTCAAAGAGCTGACTCTACTAAGGGGTTCTGTTGTGAAGAGGTGACTCCCACTCAGCAATAACCTCTAAAAAGTTAAACATAAATATATGTCAGCACCATTAATGCTGAAGCGGGATGTTTGTGCGTGTGTAATAAATGTTTAATGAAAGAGAACGTGGAAGGGAGTATAAAAACATTGTAGGTCATGAGGACACAGTCAGTCTTGCAATCATTTAGACAACAGCACTGTTAAATCGTTTATTAAACTACTTTACTGTAAGAACAAAAAAGAGGGCAAAAATCACATTTTAAAAAGAAATTCAACTTTTCTAATAAAGCTGTGCAAAAAGCCTAAACGAATCTCCTAAGACAAACCAAAATTCATATACAGTGTTTGAACACATCTGTTTTGTTTTTTTAAATGTGGCAATATGTCCATATACTGTAGGATAAAAGGCTTATGGTACCATCAGCTGAAAGCACTAGAAGAAAATCAGACTAAAGTGCAAGAAAGCTATTTTAAAAGCAATCTCCCACTTAATTCAGTTATTTTCATATATTTTACAACTATGACTCAAAGTCAGTGTTGTAAAGTATATTCAAGACAAAAAAAAAACATGGCTGCTTTTCATGCTTGTCCATTAGTAAAATAATATTCAGATATCCCTCAACCCCACCCAGTTATTTAAACATTCTCTTGTCTCGCTCTCATTCAGTTGTTTTTAGTTCCACTGGCACGAACAGTCCAGAGGCTCTTGGAAGTTGTACTCCACGACCGTGGCATTGCGAGAGCAGTAGAGTGTGACGGTGCGGGTTTGCAGTCCACTCTCCCGGCAGCATTTACAGAATCTGGCATGACTGTTGATGTTAAAGTTGAATATGGTGGCCGAGGGGCATTTCCCATCACAGGAATACACTGTAACCTGTAAGAGGAAAAGCATATTGACGGGGGGCTTTACTAAACAACACATAATCGGAGTCAAATTTATTTAAAATTCTATTTTTCCGCAGACTCTGCCTCCTCATTTTCACACTTGAACATCTCTTTTCTCCCTCACCGGTGCGTTGCTCCTGCAGTCGTCCTTTCTGATGGTAGTCCGAATGGCCACGCGCTTACATGTCCTGCCATCCTCTTTACCTACAGAGATTTTCACACAGAAATAAAAACACACACACTATATTTCTTCCAGAAAGGAAGAACTATAAGCAATCTCAGAGTAATAATACATCCCTAAGCCACCATACCTTTTTTAGATATTTTTTGATAACATATGAGAAGATTCAAGTTCAAATATACAGCGACTATAATATGCTCACTTTCAAATACACTTGAATCATTGTGGTACAGAGACCTCACATACACCCTGAAATGCCTATTGAGTCAGGCTCCTTGTTGCTCAGCAGTAGGAGCTTACTTTGATTGACAGCTTGGTGATGGGTGGGAGTGCGGGGACACAGGTCTCACAGCAGAGTTCCACTGAATGGCTACTGACCTTAATTTAACCTTACATTTAAGCCAATCAAAGTTAGTCAAAGGCATTTTGTGCAATGCATTAAAAAAAATAGAGGATCTCTGCTTCTTCTTAATAGATGTCTGGGCAATATTGAAGCTTATACTGTTTCACAACAGGTGTCATTTTCATCAAGCCCTTTCTATTCCAAATGACTTAAAATGTTTTGCTGTGTTTTAAGGATTTGACCAAAAATGGAGAGACAAAATGAAAAGACAAGTCACAGAAACACTGAAATAGACACAAAAACACACAGCATACACATTCAGAATTTGAAAATGCAAGTGAATAAGTCACTGAGAGTAAGGATGGCAAAGAATCATTGCAAGTCGGAATAGTGCAAGGTGGTGGTACCTGTGTCACAGTTTGTACTACCAGTAGGCGTTACAGGTTTAACGGTAAATGGTAAAACACCCACTCCAGAACCTGGGAGCATCATTGGGACCACGGCCATCCGGTTCAAAGAACGTCAGGAGAACACAAGGTTATGTTTTGATCAGAAAACACAATTTAATGTCACACACAAACACACAGCGGATGGAATCAGTGCAGCCGGCATGCACATGGATATCACTTTATTTTTTGGGTCACTCCGGGCAGCCAGCCAAGGAACGCAGTCATTTGACGTACTACAAAGCTCAGCAGGGCAAACTCTATAACCCCTGCACCATCTCACATCTTCGGTGGTAAAACGATCACAGTGGAACACCTCAGTTGGCCAAACAGCAAGAACACTGCTAAAGCAGGCAAGCGGGCAAGGCTGCAATGCTGAATCCAAAGAGAGAGAAAATCTCACCACTGCATGTTTATTAAGGATTTCATCAACATACCTCAGAAAATACTATTGCTCAATATGGTTTTTTTTTGTAAAGTAAACATGAACAATAGTTCACAGATGTTCACCTTTAAAGTACAAGTTCAAGAACTTGTGAGTGTAGTGTAATATATATCTTTGTATTTATTGGTTAGTTATTATTTCCTTAAGGTTTCGAACAAGTATTTCTTCAGTCTAAGCTGCGGTAGCTCTTGAATATGTCAACAGAAGGTTTTGGGGACACCATGGAAAGCCAGGGACTCTGAAATGTACTCATAGCCCAGTAGGCTTTATCTTCACCCGCTACAAAAAGGCCACACCCCCAACCATTCAGCCAATAAGCCCATCCACTGCCAAGCAACAAGGCGCTCACCCCTCTAATTGACTGCTCAAAGCAACACCAGAAGCCCCGAATAAATTTTGAGACTCACATGTCCTGCAGCAGCCATCCACATAGCTCTGAACAACACCGCCATTCTGCGAGAGAGATAAGACAGGAAAGCAAAAACAGTGTTTAAAAACTAACAGTTTTAAACTAACAGTAAATTACTAAATCATCTAAAGAACTTTAAATAAAAAATGAGGCCTCAGTAAACTTATAGTCAGACAGAGAGTATAGGTAGCGGTCCTGACCTGAATGCATTCTGTATCATTGAAAGGTGGGCAAACCACCCCAGAGGCAAGTATCACCGCTCCCACTGCAGTTTCCATGCAGTCGTAACGTGTGCAGTTCTCCACCCAGGAACTTCCTGCCTGCACACACAGTCTGAATTAGCGCTGCTGAAAAATGGAGCTTTGAATACACGTGGATCTGCTCGTTCTTACCGTGAAAAGCTCTGTTGTCCCATTTTCATTTGTGAAAGTGCAGGAGATATTTTTACACGAACCACAGCACACCTGAGGGTCTGTAGATGGTACATACACCTGGTGCTGAAAAGTTAAAGGAGAGGAGGACCAACAGAAAAGAGAATATAAGAGGATGAGGTGTGGTGTAAATAAAATAGTCAGAATGCTACTCACATAGTCGGTTGTTGAGCAGTGATACGCAAACTGCTGCAAAGTTTTCACATAACTTTTTTCTCATCTGTTTTACCAAAATTAAGTCACACTTCTTTGACATACTGTTAATTATTTTGGAGCTGACTATGAGTAAAAGTTCAGTAAGCGTAAAGTTTATTTGTGGTAGCAATCAGCATTTGGTTAGGGTGAGTTCACAGTTGAGAAAATGAGGGTTTTTTCTACATGTAGTCTTTTACTACCACTGCAAAATCAAGCCCTAAAGGCTGTTGATGTAGTGCTTTTCTCCTTATGAAAGTAACACAAGTGATTGTCCAATCAATGAAAGCGTGATTGGATGAATACTGGCCAATCAATTGACCATTCAAACCTGAGCCCTGTTGGATACATACTGGTCCACATTTTTGGGAGCAGTTGACAGAGGTGATTTCCATGGCATAATAACCCGTGTCTGGATCTTTATGATGCAGGCACTGGACGGTGTAGCACAGTTCTCCCTCAAAGTACTGAACCAGAGACTGGCCTGGGCCAAGCACTGTCACCCCTTGGAAAAGACAAACCTCTGCCTTTTCTGCACACACACACAAACATGGGAGAAATGATTATGCTGTATGAAATATGATAAATATTAAAGCTGTTGAGCAATATGAAAATGTGGAGTAGAATTAAATGAAAGGGATTTCTGCAGTTTAGTCTGCTTTCACACTATTATCAGGCGTCTGTGTGCTTTCAAGCGTGAGTTACACATACGGCATGTATGCTGAGGACAGCCACAGTTGGTGTTGCTGTCTGGAACCTCCACCAGCACCTCCCCCTGAGAGAAAACAGATTGCTGACTTAACTGAATTTGCTCATTTTTTCCTCCTACTTGTAAAAACTTGATTAGACAGTGACTTCTGATTCAGCTTTTTGCTGACTTACCACCTGACAGATGGGGAGAGAACTGTCCTCACATTGGCATTCTGGATGTTAAAGAAAAAAAGTTGAAGAGAGGTAGCATGAGCTTTATGCAACGTGCGTGACAGGCTTAGCAACTTTTGAGTTTACTGCAGTAATTAACATGGCAGTGAACTGACAAGTAATTAAGATGAGGGTGCGTATGTGGGTGTGCACATGAATGAATGTATGTGTACGCTGTTGAGTGTTTACCACAGTGATGCTGGGGACAGCAATGCCCGGGAACAGCAGTTTGGATCAGAGAGAGACCAGGTGCACAGCTCACAGATGATTCAGGACACAGATTAACATCACAGACTACAATGCAATTGAGAAATCATCATGTTACTCTAAAGACAGATACAAAACACATGCACACAAAAGCCAGCACATGTAGTTTACCACAATGGTACTGTGGACAGCAGCTGTTGGTGGTGTTCAGATCCACAGCCAGAATTTCTCCATGTGAGCAAGTTGGAATGGGCTCAATGCATGACTCACACACTGCTCAGACAGAAAACAAACAAGAAAATTCACAGATTTACTGCTTTAATTGAAGGGTCGTCAATTCAGGCAGGCCTGTGCACAGCAATATAAACTTACCACACAGGTAAGAGTAACAGCAGGACTTCTGCCCCCTGACCTCAACGAGAAACTGATCTTCCCTGCACTCTGGCGTAGATACAGGGGGGCACGCCATGGGGTCACACTCTGAGAAAGACCATTTAGTGAACAAGCAATTTAATACAAATGTTATATCTGACCAAAAGTTTACAAAATGCAATGCTGAAAGTTTGCTCTTACCACAGCGGTACTCTGGACAGCAAGACAGAGCGCTGTAACCGATCACTAGCCTGTTTCCATTATCACAAGGTGGAGCTTCACTGTCACAGATGGTCATGTTGCACTCTAAGTAGTGAAGGAAAGATCACTTAATGATAATTTTTTATTTTTGGTCAATGAATGAGTAAATTAGTGTAGTATACTTAGTAAACTATTTAAGGACACACTTTTAGCTATAGAAATGGTGCAACTTCAAAAGTAATTTCTTATCTTACTGTAACACACAAAATCTGATTATTTGCTTGTTTCCTTTTCTGTGAAGTGCTCCTAGACTATCAGGAGTTGAGCAACCAAATCTGGCAGAGAGGTACATCTTAGACCCCTGAGTTTTTTTTTTTCTATATCAGTTATTTTGTTGTCATCATGTTGCCTAGCTATAGCCTAAAATATATATTTTTTTGTATTTGCTTATTTATTTTATTTATGCACTTACAACACTTTATAAAAACATGTCAGTTTTATTTTACAATAATAACATCTACAAAAGTCGAATTATGCATATTATGACACCATCAAGTTGCTTGGCAACCCCTAGGCTAAAATTACCTGTTTTTAACCTTTGTGCAGCTAATGTTGTAGGTGCATAAAGCAAGGATGAAAGCATCCTATCCTATAAACAATAACAACTCATTTATAGCCACAAAAGGTGAATTATACACGCTTAGCAACCTCCTAGCAACAGGCTAAAATGACCTATTTTTAGCATGTAAACAACATCTAACATTTCAATTTTTTTCCCTTTTCTCAATGTGATTAAGTTTATCTGTATGCCAACAGCAAAAACAGACCAAACAATAATGTAGCATGGATATGTACTAGTTATTGGTTAAAAAAAAGAAAAAAAGAAGTAAAATCTAAAGACAAACTGAAGGTAACGGATAAAAGGGGACCTACAATATTTTCCCAAGTAAATATTTTAATTCATGGATTCTACTGAAGTAATTTTGCCTGTTCAAACTTTATCGCAAAATAATCTTTATTTAACTTATATATTCTGGATGCAACCCCTCAGTACAGTTGTCTGAAATAAGCTGTTTTCCTTTCCCTTTAAGCCAACTTTCTTGTAATTGGCAGCCACTCAAAATCAGAAGGTATGAACACTAGGAGGGAGCTGTACAGAGCTACATGTCTGGGAAGCCTTATGCTTTTACTGTACATGCAAGAGGTGTTACATTTAAAACTCACCACAGATCTTCTTTGGACAGCAAGCTCCTTCTTCCACCACATCTAACACATACTCTCCCTCTCTCTCACACAGTGGCGTAGGCACAGAGCTGCAGTCTGGTTCCACAGCCACCACTGAGCCATTCTCCACACACTTGTATAAACAACAGCTACGCGCAGAGCCATTCCACACCTCACCCGGGGCCCGGGGGTTACCCTCATTATCTGTGCACACTGGATAAGCAAGGACCAAATAAAAACAATAAAAAAAACTTGTGCAGGATCTCAGATATTGCAGTGTTCATCCAAGGCCAAGACCAATGACTCACCGCAGCGGTCCTCAGTTACACAGTAAGGGGAATCGGCACGGTGCAGGATAGTTCCACTGCGGCACACACACTCTTCTCTTATAAAGGAGCAGGTAGTCTCCTCATAGTATTCTCTGTTTAAACAAGTGCGGCTGGTGCAGGTGCTCACGCATGGCTGATACTCTTTACCAGGGGGACACCGGAGTGCTGCAAGAAGACAACGCATGAGCAAACAAAAAGCACGAGTGAGTTCACCCGAGTATGTCATTTCTTATCCCGGGTCTCCTTACGGCAGAAGTTGTGTCGTCTCCAGTTGATGCAGACTTGATGTGTGTAGCAGACCGCCACATAGGCTGCCAAGAAGTCACACTGGTGATCCTTGTAATGAAGGTCACCTGCCCACATGATGTCACAGAACTGTTCTGGAGGCACCTGAAAACACACAACCAGGCTGTGGATGGCTTCAGCTCCCATTATTTTTATCAGCAAACCACACATCCTCACATATTTTGATATTTTTGTTTGATAAATACCTTAGATGACACACTAATTTGAAAATTGTTTTAGATTTTCCTTTGCCCGACAAATCAATTAATCCACTTACACTGTTTTTAGCCCTGAATTCAAAGGCAAATGACAAAGTAACTCAGCACACACCCTACAATCAAGGTTGTGAAAGCACTAATGGCTACCTTGTTGTGGCATGGTGTGAAAGCTCTTTGGTGAAGCATTGAGAGACAGGTGGAGCAGTCCCCAGTGGTGCAGTTGTCTCCGACCCTGCGTGTGTGTTCGGTCTCATCAGTGGTGTGGACTCTCCATGCCTGCAGGAAGAGCATCATGTCTCCCACCTCTCTGACCACTGTGCCATTGGGCAGTTTCAGGTCATCTTCTGGGTTCCCATCACAGCAACCTGGCATAGTGGACAGACAGGTTTGTGTGTGTGTGCGTGTGTGTGTGTTTTAAATTGCTGCATTGTGAGTGAGCAACAAAAACGTCAAGTGAAATAACGTTTGCCTAATTAAACTAAATGGCTCTCAACCTCTCAAATTGTCATATCCCATAATGGTTCAAGTCAAAGTGATGCTGCAGTTTAGACATTAAACCTTTAAGGGCTTAAAGATGGCACTTAGATAAATGAGGTTGAGGCTGGTGCTGATGTAGTCAAAGCCAGTGGGTATGTGTGTGTGTGTATGGGTGCATGTGTATGACGGCTCACCACACAGGCCTCGAGTGGGCACAGATGTATTATTAGGAGCAATGTACTGTAGCACCATGATGCCTGTGCTATGATACCACTGTATATTGATCCCACCAGGTGTGTGGATCAGGTACATGCTGCCTGTGTCTTCCACATAAAGGAACTGACGCGAGAATGGAAGTCTAGCAGGTCTGTAATTTACTGTAACCTAGGGACAGATAAAAAAGAAAACCATATTATTTATATAGGGCAAGTTGAATATTTGTTAGTACATTGCTCAAAAAAAGAAATTCAAGAAACACTTTGAAAATAAATCAGATCTCAATGGGAAAAAAAATCATGCTGGATATCTTTACTGATTTACTACTTAACTCACCAGCTCAATATCCCGGAACTTTAATTGACTTAATGCTAAACTCTTATTAAAAAATATTCCTTTATTTATTTATTTTTTTGAGTAATGGATGTTTGAATCAAGATGGTCACCTTGCGATCAAGTCGGTTGATTATGATTCTGTAGGAGGAGGTAGTAATGTTCAGCTTCTTAAAGCAAAGTCCAGATGTTCCACCTGTAGGACTCTTTAGGAAATATTATAGCGTAGTTATTATAAGACAATCCAACAGCTTTGGACTATTGTACAGGACAATTATGGGGAATAACATGGAAGAGTCAAAACTATACTCACGGTTCGTCTGATGGAATTCACGCTCTGGAAAGAAACCACATCATAAAAGCAATTATCGACTTCTTTTTAGCATTTTAAAGTTAATTATATTTACTTTATATGTTACCTGACTAGTTGGACATTTTTCCACAGTACCAATAATAGTCTCTCTGGGCAGGTTAACCAAGATGTAGGAGCCATTATCATATAAGGCTACATTATTACCATCAAATGTGATCACACGCAGGTCTGACATTACAGTGCAGCGACCTAGTAAGGCCAAAGAGATTATTAATGCAAAAGATGACATTCATAACATTTTTTTAAAGAGCTGCTTTAGTGCATACAGCAAAACTTACATGGGCACTGCCACTGTGGACAGCAGGGGTCTGTGTTGATGAGAATAGGCAGGCCCAGCAGACTGCACTGAGGCTGGGTGGTGTTGTAGCGACAGTGGAGAGAAGAGTTGTGAAGCAGCAGCTCTCCATTGAAACAAATGAGCTCAGCACACTCATCAATACGATAGGAGTATGGGGGCTGAGGATGCAAATGTATACATGTTGTTTTTAAAAGAACAGCTGGATGGAACTTTTTGCATTCTCATCATCAAACACATTTGTAATTTCTACGTGATTTTTTTTTTTCCAGTCTGTGTTTCAACCCATTACTGGATAGCACATAGCATGTGCATGCAGGAATGGACTTATTGTGTATTCTTCTGCATAGTAATAGTAGATTTTAATTAAATCTAAAATGTTACGTTGCAACTTCATAGCACCAAAGCGAGTTGCAGATGAGGCCAGGGTTCTTCCTGCAATAACAAATCCTTGAACGAGGTAACACAGACTTGTCTTTATTGTAGATTGACTGATCAAGCTTATCTGAAATCAGCTATTAAAAGGCTCACTGTGAGCCAGGAAAAACCTTGAAAGAATTTATTCCTTTTAAATAATAGGTATCGTTTGCTTTGACACATAACAATTAGAAAATTACCACAAGTGTCAATTAAATATAATATGGCTGAAAAAAAAAAAGACTTACTGTGCAGGGAATCGTGGGCAAGAGGAAAGGATGTGTGGTTGATGTTTCCTCTGTTGCAGGAAGGGTGGCAGGACTTGTGACTGTCTCTGTAGTTACAGGCTCAGTGGTGGATTCGATGGTTGTAGGAGATGGTGTTGTAGTCGTTGGAGTGTCTGTTGGGGTGGTGGTCTCTATGGTGACAGTCGTGTCTGCTGGTGTAGATTGAGGAGTGGTTGTGGACTGGGTAGTGGTTTCAGGTGCAGAAGTAGTTGAGGTGGGGGCAACTGTAAGAACTGGGGTAGGTGGTAAAGTAGGGGATGTTAAAGGAGATGGGGATGTTGATGGTGTGGTAATGGTAGTGGAGGTAGGAGTTGAGGGTGAGGTATGGGGGGGGGGAGAAGTAGTTGTGGGGGCTGTAGAGGCTTCAGTGGGTCCAGTGGATGGTGTTGCAGAGGTAGCTATTGTAGTCACCTTTGTAGTTAGCGTCTGAGGGAGGGTAATTTCAGTTGTGCTGAGAGTGGTTCTTTCTGGCAGGGTTGAGGGGCTGAGAGTAGTTGAAACAATAGTGGTGGGAGTAGCAGGTGGAGATGTGGATGAAGTTGGGGTGAGCAGAGTGGTGACATGCTCAGTGGTTAATGTTGTACTGGGTGTAGTAGGAGCAGTGGTGGTGGTGGTGGTGGCTGTAGTTGTTGTGGACCTGAAAGTAGTGGAGGTGGTAGTGGTGGCTCTAGTGGTGGTGGTGGTTGTGGTAGTGGTTGTTGTTGTTGGTCTTGTGGTGGTAGTAGTAGTAGTAGTAGTAGTTGTTGTTGTTGTTGTAGTTACTGGTGATGGTGCTGTAGTAGTCCTGTTAGACCGCGTCACATATGCAAACGGGGTTGGAGTTGGGGGAAGAGACACACCTGGAGAACACGTTTATTATCCTAAGCAAATATTTTCTATCAAACACAATTAAAACCAAAGTCATACACAGAGCAAACAAAAAAAACATATTTTTTGGTGTTTAACAAAATGATATATTTTTCGAGCATCTTAAAATAAAACTGGGTGGACTCACAGTCCTCCGTGTAGACACATCTTCTAGTGACTTCATCGAGGACCATGTTCTTTGGACATCTTGGGAAGCAGCCTTCTACACTGTAACATACAGAAACTATTTAAGTACTTAAGTTGAGTACATATTATGTCGATTATATTATTTAATGAGCCAAGCCTCTTACGGAGGCAGAAACAGGCAGCGTGAAGCATCTGGGTCACTGCATGTAGGTACACAAGGACTTGCACAGGACTGGTAGCGCCACTCGCACATCATACGGTAAGGTATTACAAAAGTACTCTCTGCAAGAAGAAAGGAAAAACACCTCAATAGTTAGCATTTGTGTGTCCAGTGTGCACATATAAAGGTATACACTGGCCCCAAAAATTATTTGGACAAGTAAAAAGTCATGCTATAGTCCATACAGAAAATGTGGATTTACATTTTATTACCTGCTTAGGCAGGTTCAGCCACACCTGTCTTGTTTTTTGAGCTTATGAATGGCTTCTGTTGCATATCAAATGATCTGTAAGCACAGCTGTAGGGAGATGTTGCTGATATCTGAAACAATCTGCTGCTTTTTGTTTCTGATTGATTTCACACAGTTCTGCTCTATAGCTGGCGTTCCTCTGTCTGCCTTCACTTCTCAGTCACGTTACCCAATTTGGAGCACGGAGTGTTCCCTTGTGCAAGCAAATGATATTTGATTTTTTATTCACATCTAAATTTTTGTTTACCCAACAAGTTTCAAGGTAATGTTGAAATGTGATGAATGTATTAAGTCATTTGCCCATTAGTTCAAACATGTGCCTCTAGAAGTGCAACCAAGGGTGGAGTTGAGCTCATCACATTAGCAGTGGCCATGCTCCACTAAGTTTGACAATCAGAACCTGTCTAGTTTGTTGCAATTACGAGCACTGTGTTCATGCTTTCTCCCTCCTTGTGATTTATTTATTTATTTTAATAGAAGACTTTCCCCTTAAACTGCCCTAAACTTGTTTTTACAGATTAAAAAACAGTTTATCTGATATTATATAAAAGTAACCAAATTACACTGTTTTGGGGCCATTGTATGTGTTTAAGGCACATGCTTGCATTGCTGACCCTCCAGTGTGAAGCTGCTGCTCGCTTTGAAGCCCTCTGAGGTGTCGTATCTCTGGGCTCGTGCAGCAGTGCGTGTAAGTGTCAAAAAGACTCCGGGCTGGGCCACAAGCTCAAATGAAGTGTGACCTGGGAGAAACAGCCCCTGGTGCTGGATAAAGGTTGCCCTACGACTGAACTCCACTCCTCGACTCCACTGCTCCAACTGAAGACGGCTGCGCCCTGACACAACAAGGAAGTAGTTGGGTCTCTCTGCAGACTCCAGCGACACCAATGGAACACCTAAGAATAGTCGTAACCATAATATGATTAATTTAGCCAGGAAAAAACTCATAGCAATGTATAACTGCCTGAATGTGGATGCTCACGTGATGTTCTGTCCTTCTGCAGTCCTGCTGTGATCATGAAGTTGAACAGCAGGCCTGGAGCAGGCAACTGTCCTGGTCTCTCTCTTACCAGGGGGAAAACAGAGCTGCTGGTACGATTCACTCCAAACATGGTGTCTTTATAGACAGAACTCAGCAAGGAAAATGGGCCATCGCCTAGCTCTGTGGGGAAGTGAGACAGCAAAAGAGGAAATGAGTTACAAGGTAGCAGGAAATCGGAGTAAGGTTTAAAAATCTGATAGAAGATTCCCAGTCATACATACCTTGATTATAGTACTCACAATCATAGGCTGAAAGACAGTCCAGAAAAATAAGACGTAAGATAAAAAAGAAAAAAAATCTTGTGAAAAATGGCAGAATATTGACCTCTGCTAAGAGTGACTGAAGAAAGTGGGTCAAAGAGGTAAGCAAAGGTCACGTCCCTGACCCACACAGTAGAAGAGTTTATCGTATTTGTCTGTCAGTGCGTACTCACGGCAGACAGAAGGTGATCTCCAATGAATCGTGACCCCCTGTTGACAGCATTTGTATGCATATGCGGCAATGGACGTACAGAGACACTCACAGTCTCCCCCACGATTACAATTGCAAGTGTCTGTTAGGCAGTTCCTGTAGAACCAGGCCACATCAACCTGAAAGGGTACACATAGAAACACACAAGCAATCATGAGATGAACGAGGCCAAATCTTGCCGGGAGAAACTGGGGGAGGTCTTATTTAGGGGAGGGGGGGTGAGTAGTTTTAAATAATTCAGACAGGAAAGAGCAATGATATCGGGACAAAGAAATGTGGGTCAACCTCTGGTGCAGAAGGTATCAGATGAACTCTATGACAAAAAAACAAAATGCATCAGCAATGAGTTGGTCTGCCCAAAGGCAAGGTTAACTAGGCCTCCATCTTTGACACTGGTTACTATGATGCACATAAACAGGATCAAGCAATACTGTTCTGTATTACTATCATTTTAGAAGATTTAACCGGGACAGACGTGTGCTGCATCCCGGTTGGAGCAACAAGGTTGCTATCAATATTCAGATTTTAGCATTTTACTAGAATGTTACTCAGAGATACCACTGCATAATTATGTAACACACTTAAGCTCTTTCTATGCACATGATTAACCTTGTCATTGCTTCTTCTATAAATTGTTCTTTTCAACAACAGTAATAACACTAAGTGTTTTTTTTATGCTAGCACTTGCCAGGTGCGAATAACAGGATATGTAAATCATATTTTGTCCAATAATTTGTACACATCTGTCCCACTATCAGACAGAGAGTGTAGTGCAATTTTCTTACTGTCATTTGTGGAATGACAATTACATCCTCATTTTTAATTAAATTTAACTTTTCTTTAGGAGGATCAGCTTTGCAAGTGGAAATGTCTGATTTCCTTCCCCATCATTAGGATGTAGAAGGAAAAAAAAATCTACAATTACATATTACTGATATTTTTTAAAATGTTATTTCCCTTAATACTGCTATGAAAGTAAGACGAATGAAGTTTATTGCTAGTCTTCACATTAAGATTGTTGCTTAACATTGTTGTGCACATTTAAACTGAGCAACCCTAAAAATCTAGCCTTCCTTTAATGTTTCCTTCACCCTGGTCTGTATTTCTCTATTCTAGTTTTAAATGAGTCTTAGTCCTTGCAGTACAGAGTCTTTGGTTTGGTACACAAAGATTTGTGTGTGTATTTTGGTTGATTTTTATTATCATTATTTTGTAGAAGCAGTCCTTGTCACCTCCATATTGTGTAATGTTGGTATTCATGTCTCTCCTCGTGATATCCTGTTTTACTTTGAAGGGCTGTTTTCCTGTGTATCTTGTCTGTCTTTCCTTGATTCCTTGGTTGCTTTCAACTGTTGTTAACTGAAACAAATAACCTGTTGTTACTGCTGCAGCAACTAATGACCTCTGATCACTGTTCCTGTTTGTGGGTTGTTAATGTTAACAATGCTGCATTCCTGGGGTTAAGTGGTGTATGAAACACAGGAATTAAAATTATGGACGGTTCCCACTTCCATCTGAGCTCCCCACTATACATTTAAATTGCTGCTTTCTTGCTTAAATGTACTGTAAATAATTTAAAACTGCAGTTATTGGCCAAAAGAAAACAGATACTTTATGAGTCTTGAAGGTAAATAATATAAGGAATAAAGAAATATCTCAAAGGAACACTATTAAATGATGTTGCTGTAAAAGGTTCCTTCAACTGTGGCTTCTCTGGACAACTGTGGCTACTCTCCAAAAAAGAACATGGCAAGAATGTAAAGTAGATCCAATCAAAGAGGGCATGTTTGCGTTTAATAAGAAAAAGGAATTCCCAAGAAGGACTTTTTTGCAAAGCCTATACGAAAGGAGGAACCAACAGAAACACAGGAATGTTCACGGATCAGCTTTTGCATACCTATTGTCATAATCTCCATAGAATCTGCTAGTTAATTGTAAATAATGTAATCAATGAAGAGAAATGGGCCCTTCATTTCTGGTGGTTGATAGCAATGGCCAAAAGACTGTACATAAAAATATGGCTCCATCTACTGGCGATAGATAGAAAAAACATTCTGGAATAAAACATTGAGGTGCGTCCATGAATTTAAGTAGCAAAAATGTGTTTCTGTTTAAAGAAGAGTGTATTTACTAGGATTAATAAAGAATTGTTCCTATAAGCACTTATTAATCCATGTAGCTGCCTGTTTGAGGTAATCTAATTTCTTCACAGATGCTCACTCTGTACACATAATTGTGTGTTTGTGTGTGTATGTGTCACTGGAATGGCACTCACAACATTGTGACAAGGTGCAAAGACATCACTGTAGAGGATAGCACATTCTCTTTTGGCGTACGGCTGCCTCCCCAAGTCCCCTTCACACGGTCGCTCAAGTACATAGTCGCTTTCACACTAAAATACAGAAAACACACACACAGAAAGCGATCAAGTATCTGATTACTCTTAAATATCACAGTGGACTCTAGGGATACAGGAGTAGGGACCAGGGAGGTAGAGAGGAGTGAGTTTGAGGGTGATAGACAAAGACAGAAAGAGAAAAGAGGACAAAAGGAGAATCAATGGAGGAGAGGAGAGGAGATGAGCTGACTCATACCTGTCCCAGGGCCCAGCTATCTCCAAATGCCTGTGCATTACTGACTTCCATGTGGCTGGAGGTGGTCATATCATTCGCTGTCACACTGTCAAAATTTCCACATAACCCACTGAGAAGACCCTGGAGGGAAAAAATAGACAACATGTCATATTTTTGGATACTTTTCATAATGCTTTCATTTTCAGATGTACTGCTAGTATAGACCTTCCACTGAGGTCCAGCTCTGACGTGTACAGTTGTCTTGCGGTCCCAAAGGATGGTCAGGTCCTGATTTGAGAAGTGGATGACAGTGTAGTAGCCAGCTTTCCACAGCTCAAACTCTGACCCTCGACCAACCACAGTGGAAGGGCTCTAACACAAGATAAACCAGGTAGAGCAGTATCAGCAGGATTCACTGGATTTTACTAACATATTTCATTAAATATTTTATAAAGAGGGAAACAGACATAGGTACAAACATAAAAGTTATATAGAGTGTGTTACTGTGTTTGCGTTATCCATACAGGGTTGCCAGAATTGTCAGTGAAGTAGATCTTGGTAAGTCCCACGTGAATGACCAGCATTTTCATGCACACAATGCCGCTCTCATAGCAGTCTTTGTTTTGTGCAACAATGGAAACCTCGGTTTCTCCTGCACTCTGATTAGAGGGGAAGACAAAATATTACTACTCTGCGGAAAGTTGTGTTTGTTCAGCAAACAAACTATTGTTATTATTGTTCATTGTTTGTTCAAAATTTCCCTTACTAAAACCACAGCAGTCACAAATGAAATATCTAAATACTGCATGCTAGATTTAAATTTGACATCTGATTCTTTGTTTTCAGGACACATCATCATTCTGGATACATGAGAGGTGACAAAATGGTGAATAACTCAGCTTCACCGTTCTTTTCAGGTCTGCGTGGTGGCAGGCGGTCTGCAGGGTCTGAATGTCTGTTCTGCTAATTCTAATTCTATATCCCTGGGAGCGCTGGAGCCCTGGGGTTTGAAATGAACACTGGACTCTTTGTGTCACTACAGCTTTGCACAACATCTGCTAGCGTTACAGCGGTCCCAACCCACCGACACAAACACACACATACACGCCTCAATTGGCCCTAATTAAAACCCCAAACTCCAAGATTAGAAACCAGCTTGGATCTTCTTTCCCAGATCCAAATCACTGTTGGCTGGAAAATGTTAAGGATGCGCCTCCTTTGCCCTTAAACTCATGCAGTCAATGACACAAACTCTTTCAGATAACCTGACTGGCACATCAGTGCCAGTAATGAATCCATACATTTTTCACTGGAAGCAAATTGTATCATTTCACACCTTTATTTGTTCTTCTTGTTTACACCAGAAAGCACACAGACAGACTCTACTCACTTTGAGCAAGTAAACCTGACAGTCGGAGTGGTAGTCATACTCGAGGCCATCAAAGGTGTGGTAGTGTCTGTCGCTGTAAACAGTACACACAGCTGGACACGGAGAGTAGCTGCAGTTAAAATAGCCACGGTGACACACACTAAAGGGATGGACAGGTGGATGCATAAGAGAAGAGCAAAAATGGTGGGACAAAAGTGCTACATTATGCCACTCGTGCACTCTTTGTACAATCAAAAATGACAAGTTTGCTTTTGAAATTGCTTTGAGACTTAGTTGTTTGTAGATGATTACTAATCTTACATGTAAGCCTTTTCTCCGTATATGATATACAGATAGTAAAGGTATTTACCACTTGTAGCATGGTGTTTCCACAGTTTCTCCAGGCAGGTATTCAAGTCCCAGCCAGGAACAAGGACAGTTTTCTGGATAGTAACATTCTCCCTGGTGCAGCACGAGTCTTCATGGGTACAACAAAGGTAGGACATGCAAAGCATGCAAACACTTAAACACTCAAAACCTATACCTGTGGATTTGCCTTTGCATTGCAACTAACTGATGAACACTAGCTTTTAGGCACTGAGATCAACTCTATTTTGTTAGGCACCCGAGGGGAAAATACATGAACACAAGTTTCAACAGTTCAAACACTCACACAAAACAGACAGAATTAGTGTTCCTAAATTAAAGCTGTGGTGCAGTTTTTTTTCCAGTAGTATTGTGAGAGTACTTAAAACTAGTCTTTCCACTTAACATGAGGAATTTTCAGAGTGCTTTGTACTCTGGTTATTCAATATCAGCTAAAGATCTCGGAAGCTTAAAAAAATTAAGACACATATATGCTGATGCCTGCATGATGCTTCTTTCCATACAGCTCAGGTCCTGTGGTAGACTGAAATCTGTGCCTGAAAGCTTGTGGCAGCATGCGTATACAGTATATCTCCATGATCTAAAGTTAAGTTTTCTGTTTGAGCTTGTTTAACATTGATAAGAAAATTCATTTTGTTTTTATTCTTATAAGACAGTGGGTGTTAATTCATTTTAACTATGAGTTGGCTTTCTTAAGTAGCCATTTTTTTGTGTTTCAATATCATTATTATAACATGGTATAGCAGTGACTACAGGAGAAGAAATGGTCTGTCCAACAAAGAACTGAATGGATGCATCCTTAGGAATATAAACAAGTAGTTCCTCTAAAATTAATACAAAGAAGTGGTTTACTGACATGTAGGAAGCTATTCAAAACAAACCAAAAATAAGGAAATAAATAATCCCATGATATTTTGAAAATAGTTTGAAGGCACTAAGTCTTTGGATTACCCAGGAGGGCAAACGCAGCCCGGTATGCATGGCGTAGTAGGTGGACAGGTGAGGTTCAACATCAGGTTGCGGCAGGTTGGTGCACAGGCCACTCCTCCTCTCTGCTCGGTGCAGCTGTGGTACACTTTCCCCTCTGGACACTCCCCAACCTCTATACTATCTGGCTCTACAAAATTCATACACACCCACACGCACGCACGCATGCATGCAGGCACGCACGCACACACACACACACACACACACACACACACACACACACACACACACACACACACACACACATACAAAATGCCCTAGAAAATCAAGACTGGTCGGAGGTGAGGGGAGGGAAACTGGACAAAAGACACACCGAGGAAAGAAAGCTAGAGATTAATAATAACTAATGATTAATGCAGAGTGGTGTACAAACACAGAGTGAAAAGAGTTGCGTGAAGAAGAAACACTCAGTGAATCATGGGAACCCCCCTCCAGAAGCCTTGGCCTATTGCAGCATATTTAAGTGAGGGTTCACCTGATCCTATGCTAACTACATATAAGCTTTATCAAAAAGAAAAGTTTTAAACCTAATTTTAAAAGTAGAGAGGGTGTTTGCCTATTGGATCCAAACTTGGAGGGAGTTGGTTTGACAGCAGAGGAGCCTGAAAGCTGAAGGCTCTGCCTCCCATTCTACTTTTAAGCCAGCAGTCAGGGAGTAAAGTATCAATCTATTTTTAAGATAATATGGGGCCTGATTTTTCAAGACCTTTTATGTGAGAAGATGGGTTTTAAATTCAGTTTTAGATTCAACAGGGAGCCAGTGAATGGAAGCTAATGTAGGAGAATATGGTCTGTCTTTCTATTTTCTTTCAGTACTCTAGCTGCAAAATTTTGGAACAGCTGAGGTCTTTTCAGGGAGCTTTTAGGACAACCTGATAATAATGAATTACAGTTGTTCAACCTAGAAGTAATAAATGCATGAATTCGCTTTTCAGCATCACTCTGAGACGGGATGTTTCTAATTTTAGAAATATTGCGCAAATGTAAGCAGTCTTACATATTTGTTTAATATGTGCTTTGAAGGACGTAGTCTGATCTAAAATTACATCAAGGTAATGCCATCCAGTGTAAGTATCTAGTTAGACATCATGTAGAGATTTGTAGAGTACAATAACCTGTTTTATCTGGATTTAAAAGCAGGAAATTAGAGGTCATCCAGGCCTTTATGTCTTTAAGGCATCCATCCATCTATCCATCCACCCATTTTCTTCCACTTATCCTTTTCAGGGTCACGGGGGAGCTGGAGTCTATCACAGCTACCATAGGGCAAGAGGAAGGGCAGATCCTGGACAGGTCGCCAGCTTGTTGCAGGACAATTTCTGCAGTTTAACTAATTGGTGTGTCATCTGGCTTCATGGACAGATAAAGCTGGGTATCATCTGCAATACAAATGTTTGCTATGCGTTCTAATAATACTCCCTAGGGGAAGCCTGTATAATGTAAATAGAATTGGTCCTAGCATAGAACAATGTGGACTCAATAATTAACATTAGTTTGTGAAGAAGACTCCTCATTTGCAATAACAAATTGAAGTCTATTAGATAGATATGATTCTAACCAGTGAAGCCCAGTACCTTTAATACCTACGGCATGCTCTAATCTCTGTAATAAAATATTATAGTCAACAGTATTTAATGCTATACTGAGATCTAGCAGGACAAGCACAGAGATGAGGGTCAGAGGTCAGAGGTTGGAGATTGGCCTATAATTAGATAAGACAGCTGGGTCGAGTGACTTTTTAATTAATGGTTTAATTACTGCCACCTTAAAGACCTGTGGTACTGTAAGTAGCCTATTAATAAAGATAAATTGATCATATTTAAGATGGAATTATACCATAAAATAATGGTGGGACTTCTTTTCACAGTTTTGCAGGAATGGAGTCTAAAAGACACGCTGATGGCCTGGAGGAACTCAGAAAGATCAAACGGAGAGAAAGAGTCTAAATAAATATCAGTAGTACTGAAATTAACTTTAATTATATGTCTATGAGACAGTTATGAATAATTTTTTTGCTAATGGTTAAAATTTTATTTATGAATAAATTCATGACGTCATTACCACTTAAGTTTAAAGGAATTCTCAGTTCAACAGAACGCCCACTGTTCTTATTTTCTTCAACCAGTGATGAAAAGTAAGACGTCCTAGCTTTACAGAGAGCCTTTTTTTAAAAGAGCAATAAATTCCTTTTTCCAGGGTAAATAAAAATCTTCTAACAGGGACTTAGAAGAGAGAGACCTAATGTATAATAACCCACATTTAACTGTTTTATTCTTTGGTGCACTTGAGAATGCTATATTGTTCCTACTTTGTGAATTTTTGCTAAATTTTTTTTTTTTGTGATCTGGGAGTAGACCCAGCCTCT
>VUQJ01043807.1:97633-111734 GCA_015108635.1 Andinoacara biseriatus
CCGGTAAGCAGGCAGATCTGACAGGTGTGACTGCAGTTCTGTAGCGGGTGCAGTCTTTGTTGGTGGGAAGATATGAAAAAAAAATCAGTTCGATTTTAAAAGAACATTTTGTGCATCAGAAACACCCACATGTGAGAAAACTGTACTCATGTTAGTGTGAAACCATAGGATGCCACCAGCGTCTCCTTCAGCAATTGCAAGACTGATATATATATATATATATGTATATGTATATAAATATATATATATATATATATATATATATATATATATATATATATATATATATTCTCTCTGTGTAACTGATTATAGGGAAGGAATATTTACCTTGATATTTACATTTATTCCAAAATCATTATGACATTATGGACATTTTCAGCTTTAACTCACCAATCTCCCCTTTTCTTCCTTTTTCATCCTTTTTCATGAGGTTGCTGACAGAGTTTAATTTTATTTCCCATTTATCTGACGTCACAGATAAAAGGCTAAACAACTTATTTTGTGCCTGTTTGCCTTGTGTGTAGATTTTGTCCAGCTGCAACGTGTTGCAGACCTCAAGTGTGTTTCTCCACTGCGCCCACTTGATCTCTCCTGAGTCATTCCTGTTGCTGTGTCAGAAAGAGGCCTGCCACTGTGATCAAAAGGGTGCGGAAGACTGCTACTGTCCAATCCTGCTGGAGTACGCTCGCACATGCCATGCTCATGGGATACTTCTTCATGGCTGGTCGCAGGAAAGCCAGTGCTGTAAGCTTGTCAGTTCTTGAAAAATATTAGCGGGTTATAACATGATATTAATTATTTATTTGTATATGTTTGTTTGTTTGTTTTTTGCGCGTGTGTGTGCAAAGTACCCAAATGTCCAATTGGCATGCTGTACAGTGAATGCACCAAGTCTTGCTCTACAACCTGTCATAGCCTCAACATCCAGGAGGTCTGCAAGGAAGAGTGTGTGGATGGCTGCACGTGCCCTGGTAACCCCTCGCTCAACTGTATCTGTTATCTCTGCCTTGCTGTTTGTAGTACTTACATGGCATGCATGTGTTTCAGTTGGCAAGGTTTTGGATGGTAATCGCTGTGTTGAGGCATCCCAGTGTTCCTGTGCACACATGGGACGGCATTTCCCACCAGGATCCACAATCTCTCAGGACTGCAACACCTGGTGAGAGGACAATGCAGGCACAAATATGGATACATAGAAATAGCGGCAAATAATATATGCATCCTTCAGACAAATGTCTCTTTTCTGCAGTGTGTGTCGTCATGGTTCATGGGAATGTACCAATGAAGGCTGTCCCGGTGAGAGAGATATGTAGCAATACTCAACACACTCACTAATACGTTCATTTGGGAAATAAAGGCCTCATTTCTGGCATCATATCCTTATTGTCTATGTGTAGGTGAATGCTTGGTTGTTGGCCAGTCTCACTTCAAGACCTTTGACAGCAGGTTCTTCACCTTCATTGGCCAATGTCAGTATCTGCTGGCAAAGGACTGCTCACAGAATGAGTTTTCTATCATAATTGAGAATGTACAGGTAAAAACAGCTTTGATTTTAATTGCTAAATAAATTTGGAATTTGTTCTTACACAATAATACCCTATTGAGGTTCTGTCATTCCCATGTCACCAGCTGTTCATCATTTATAGCATTCTGGTTGCTTTTTATGTTTCAGTGTGCTAATGATCAGGATGCTGTGTGCACACGCTCGGTGACACTCAGTCTGCCCTCTCTGGAAGACATGACAGTCAAGCTGAAGCATGGAGGAATTGTTTCTGTCAACAGCATGGACATCCAGACCCCAATGCGTCATGGTGTGCTACTTTGGAGTGCATTTCAAAGACCCTCTGTGCATATTAGATAAGGAAATATACCTACAAGAAGGCTGTAGATCAGAGAAGTTATTTCATTATGACAGTGACAACACATTCACTCCCAATCTCTATAGCAAAATATTTATTGTGAAGCTATAGAGAAGAAAGCATCAAATATCATTAAAATATAAATCATAATGTCTTTATTGACACAATTTCTTGTTATTGTCTTGTAATCATTTCTGTCATCATAAATTTGTCAAGTACTTGCTCAAAATTTTCATTAACGTTAACTGATTGTAACCAGCCAGTTTTCTGTGTGTGTTTGCCATTTTACAGGCCGTTTGCACATCCAGAGATCTGTTCAGTCTTCTGTACGTGTAAAGTTTGGCGAGGACCTTCGTCTGGACTGGGATGGGCGAGGCCGCGTGCTGTTAAAGGTTGAAGAAGTTTTGTATCTTTAAGCTGTTTCTTTGCAATGATCCTTATGTGAATAGATGAAAAATCAACTGTGCTGAATTTTGCCTACTTCCATAGCTGGGCCCACGGTGGGCGGGGCGGACCTGTGGCCTGTGTGGTAACTACAATGGTAACCAAGGTGATGATTTTTTGACCGGTTCTGGACTGGTTGAAGCTGGTCCTCAGGCTTTTGGCCAAGCTTGGAGGATCAACGGAGACTGTGAATCCACTCACAAACATGAAACTGATCCATGTGCTGTTAACCCAAAAAGAGGTATACACACCCACATAGACACAGGCATAGACATAACCCCAATGATCACATAACACTAATCCTACCATACCTTTCAGTGCGTTTTGCAGAAGAGGCATGTGCAGTGATGATGTCAGACGTGTTCAGTCCGTGCCACTTTCTGGTGAATCCGGCTCCGTTCCAGCAGTTCTGTCGTTATGACGTGTGCGCATGTGAGGACGGCGAGGAGTGCCTCTGCTCGGCTCTGTCTGCCTATGCAGCTGCCTGCTCGGCAAGAGGAGTGCTGCTCAACTGGAGGTCCCCCACGCTCTGTGGTAACCTTTGCATTGAACTCATTTACAGTTGACACACACACACACACACACACACACACACACACACACACACACACACACACACACACACACACCCACACTCACCCACACACACACACAGCTGATGTAACGGGTCAATCATGTTTGATCTGTCTCCAGGGAGCGCCCTGTGGCAGCTCTGATTGCTGCTGTTACCTTCACCTCCCCCATGCAGCCTCGCCTCAGTGTGCACAGAAACACACACACACAGACACACGCTTATTAAACACATACACCCCATCCTGTCAAGCTAACAGGAGCAGCAGTGCATGCGATGTATCGACACTGATAGCTGAATTACCTGCTCAGGTTGCTGCGTGCAGTCATGTGCAGACTGTGTTTCATGTGTGTTCTTAGTGTGTGTATATGTGCTGTAATATGACCACACAGGACCTTGGTGCAGGTTAAACATGAAGGCCAACTGCATGGTCACATTGGTGACAGATAACTGTCAGGCAGACATATTGTTTCCTGCTGCCACAGCTGACGGCTTGCATGCAGCATGTGTGCACACAGGGTGTCTCACAGGCTGACACACACACACACACATATAGCCTTATGAATGTCAGCTGTAAGTTATGACAAACACCAGTAAATCAATATAATGACACAATTCAGGAAAGCAAGTTGTTTTTAATTGTTAAATGTCCCTTTGAACTGAAGCTCCTTAACAGTGAGTCAGTATCTGCCTCACAGTTTCAAGATCGTGTTTGAAATTCAGCTAATTACTTCCTAGAAACTTACTTTAAGTTAGCAGGTGTTTAATTAAAAAGATATTTCCTAGTAAGAGCTGCATGAGATGGTGGCTAATGTCATCGGTAAATGAAATAATTTCTTGTTCGTTCAGTTTCCCAGAAAGAAGTCTTAGAAGTTGGTTTGTCAGAAGTTGTGCAATATTTTAGTCACTTTATTTTAGAGGAAACTTTGCAGTTCTGTCCTTCTGCAGAGAGCAGACTGACTGTGAGTGGTCACCGACCTGGAGCCTGTCTTTGAAGGCAACAAGGTCACAAGTTCACAGGATCCCGTCGCATATTAGATTCAACACACCTGCATCAAATATAGAAGTCATCAGCAGGACTCTGAAGAACTGTCCTGCACACTGAGGAGGTGATTCAGCCATTTGATTCAGGTGTGTTGGATCAGGGACACGTCTAAATCCTGCAGCACACCGGCCCTCGAGGCCTGGAGTTGTCCACCCCTGATGTTGAGTATACGGCAGCTCAACATCATTCAGTTTTTGTCTTTCTATGAAACTTTGGTCGATTTCTGTCCCAATTTTTCTTTATAAATAATGAAATATCATCATCATTAACAGGTCAATTATAGGTATAATGTTTTAGAAAAATTAGCTGAAAATTTTGAATTCTGGTCCAATGTCAACATAAGTTTTACTTTTCTAAAACATTAACAGCCAACGGGTGTCTGTGCATGTTTGTTGTAGCTGAACTCACCCACGATGGACAGAATAACCACCACGAAGTCGAAAATGTTCCAGCCGATGGTGAAGAAGTAGCATCGCAGAGCCATGATCTTGACGAGGCACTCAGCGGTGAAGATGATGATGAAGGCCAGGTTGATGTTGTTCAGGATTCTCTCCATCTGAGGCGACTGCTCATCTGTCTCCACCATCATGGTGATCATGTTGAAGAGGATCAGCACCATGATGATGATGTCGAACACTTGCTTCCCAACCAGGTCGAAGAAGAAGCCCTGCAGAGAATTCTAGGAAGGAAGGAGAGGTTTGCTTTAACGATGAATCCTTGTTTACTTGTTTTTTTGTCTCATCGCTAAGCCAAGTCAGGTTGTTTTATACACTAAATGTCATTAAAGATGCTGATCGAAGTGCGGCACAGCAAACATTTACAGACTGAACGTTGCTGCCACAAAGATGCATTTAATGCAATAACTCGCTGTTCTGTAATGTTAATAGTTATAACCCTGCACTTTAATCACTGTCCATACTTTAATGTCACCTGCCATGGGCTTGTTTTCCACTACTTTTTTGTTTTAGATTATTTTTTTGGCCTTTTGCATCTGTATTTGACCGTGTTTTGCAGTGGTGAGAGACAGGAAAGCAGGAGGAGGGATGGGGGAAGACACGGAGTAAATGGCAAAAAGGTCGGGACTCGAACCTGCGCCGCCTGCACTACTACACGGCATGTGTGGTGGCCCGACATGCAACCTGTCCTAGTTTTTTAGTTTTATTTCAGTGTAGTGAAGGAAGACATGCAGAGGGTTGGTGTGACTGAAGTCTATGCAAAAGGATGAGATGGAGGCAGGTGATCGGCTGTGGCGACTCCTCAGGCCTCAGTCAGGAGGCCAAGGTGCTTCCAGTGTTGTTGCCACCTGGGACTGATTGCAGGAAGGTGCTGCAAACAGCTGATTACCCAGTGGTCAGTTGTGCAGAAGCCTCAACCTCTGGGTGACCACTTTTGGTTGCAAGGTGATTGCACAGGTTGGCTGGTGGGAATGAATAAATATTATAGTACAGCAGATTTCTGCATTTTTTTCTATTTTCATGCACCGTCACCTGCAGTGCATCAATATCTTTTTATTTTGCTGGTCATTAATGAAATGAGCTTGTTTATAAATGATAAATAATGGAGATTTATGGCAGTATTATTGCAAACAGACTGATATAAGTGCCTAATTGACTCCTTTCAATCAAAAACTGATGCATCAAAACTGTTTTGAAGACACTGACTGACTGCGAGTGGTCTCAGACCTTTGAAGCAACCATTTCAAATGCAACAAGGTTGCAAGTTGACTTCACACAGTTTCATTAATGAGAGACTGAGCAGCAGCTTCCAGCCACTGTTTCCTCCTGAGTGAAGCCTGAAAGAACTTTGTTGTTCTGGCTCTAACAGGAATTTCCCAACTTTTGGGATAAATAAAATATACCTCATCATCTCATTAAAAAACAATCCTGTAATTATTGAGTCTCAGGAAGGACATGAAATGATTTCATGTGCTTTGGGTTGATTAATGATGTTAAGACTCTCCTGTAAACTGAGCCTAGACTGAGAAGCAGCATCAGAAGACGTGCGTTTTTAGATCTGAAGACTGCTGGAGAGGGTCGATGACCTGATCTGAAGGGGGTGTTTCAGAGTGTGGGACCGCTGACAGCTGCTGCTCAGCTGCTGCTCAGCTGATATCAGCCTGCGACTGAAAGCTGGAACAGACCAGAGAGAAACTCAGAGGGAGGCCCGTGTTTGCACTAATATGTGAACAAAAGGAATCAAAATGACTTCCAAAGGTAGCGAGTTTGGAGCACCAGTAAGGAGTGTAGCGCTGCTCTCTACGTCAACATAAATAAAGGAATCTCTGTATGCGTGCAGCAGCTGGTTTGGACCTGTGAGTTTGAAGTCCTCTTCTTTCCTTTGACATTAGAGAACAGCTGGAGCGTGACACGGCGGCGGATTCATGAGGACCTTTGTGCCGGGTAAACATGAAGACTGCCTGGATGGTCATTCTGCTGACAGATGACTGTCAGGCAGACATTAGTTATATATTCGCTCACCACATGCCTTTATATTTATATCTTTATGGATCTCAGGTCACTTACAAGGAACTCCAGGACAACCAGCCAAACCTTTAAATCTTGAATTTCTGTGTGCCTTTGAGCTATAATGGTTTTGGAGTTTAGAAGACGTTCTGATAACCAGCCCATAGACTGCTTTAAATCTCAAAGTCACATGAGCCCCGCTCCAGCTTCAGCTAATCACACACAATTACAAAGAAAACACTGATCAGAACACTTCATTTTATCCACTTTTTCAACTAAAAAAAGAGATTGCCTACAGTTATTAAATAGCCATTAATGTAGCCGTTCATTGAAAAATTGTTTCCATGAAAGGCTCAGAGAGTTCGCAGCCGTTGGGCTGTCATGGCAGATCTTCTGTTTCATGTGTTCAGGTGAATTTTGCAGTTCTGTCCCGCAGCAGCGATGTGCCCCCACCCTAACAGAGCGCCCCTGCAAGATTTACACAGAGCTTTATTAATTATTCACGTCTGATATGATTATTGGCCACGATGCACAAAGCAGAGACTGTGGTGCAGACATGTTACTCAGGTACACACACACACACACATTTTTGAAGTGCTGTCCAATCAGTTCAGTCTGAATCAGAGCAGCGAGCAGATCTGTGGACGCTTCACTGTCCATCCTGCTGCTTCCATCATCAACAGCAGTGACTCAGTTTCATACGTGCTGCCGTAACGCTGCCTCCACCATCAGACACATGATGAGCTTCAGATCAGGAGCTCCTCCTCTCCTTCTCCGTTCTTTTCTCTTCCCATCATTCCAGACCGTGCCGGCTCTTTTAGAAGTTTTCTAAGTCTGATGCCGTCTCATTCTTGAATGTAATCAGTGGTTTGCACCTTGTTGTAAACTTTGTATTTCCATGCATGAAGGCACAGCTTGGTTAGATGTCATGAAATCATTTTTCTTAACCAACGAAGGGATTTTGTGATCCACCTGTATCGGCGTGCGTGGTTTGATTTAGCATCAGTGTGGTGTGTGCAGAGAGTGTGTCTTTGTCTTATGAACCTCACTGTATTTTCTGAACAGCAGCTGGATATTGAAAAAAATGCAAAGCAGAGGTGGCAGAAATAAATGTCAGGGTGACATCAGAGTGACTTCATCCATACTGTAAACGTAGTTTTGATCATTTACTCACAAAAACGGCTGTCCTGCTTACAAACGTCATCATTAAAGTGATGTTTTTACAGTACGTAATTTTACAGTATAAAAACATTTTATTGGGAGGGATTTGTTGGATACTGTTGAGATAAATTAGCTTCATTAGACCTAATCAATTGTTGACTTAAACTTTAACATAAATTTGGATGGAAACAAAACTACTGCTACTATTTTTGATCCAAAACAAAACACAACAATGATGTAACAACAATGTAATAATGTAAAACTGTGAGTGTTTCAGGTGTGCTGGTACCAGAGGCCGGGGGATGGGCTTCTGGGGCTTTTTGGAGCCCAGTTTCTTCATGGCGTTGTAGTACTTCTTCTGCTCCTCAGTCATGAAGATGTCCTGTCCTCCTAAGTACACAAACCAACAACACTGCTGTTATTTTACATAAATTAGCCAATTATTAACCACCTATTAGCAGCTCACATGACGTTCTTGCAGTCTTAGCATTTTGTAAACCTGCAAACTTGTTGTCAGTTTTGCTTTTGTTTCAAATGTATAGCTTTAAAAGTAAAAGTGACTCTGTGTCGGCTGCGGTGCTTATCTTTCGCTTCTGCTGGTTGAAGTTGTCGATGATGACACCGATGAACAGGTTGAGGGTGAAGAAGGAGCCGAAGATGATGAAGATGACGAAGTACAGGTACATATACAGATTGATCTCCTTGATAGGTTGCTCCTCCACCTGTGGAACATTTTAAAAAACAACCTCTCAGTTAATCTGTTTTGATTTCTCCTCTTTATTTTACCTTTAGATTGACTTCATTAAACGTTTTTTCAGATTTTCCAGTAATCTAAAGTTCATCTAACCTGATCCTGCTAATTAACCCCCTCATAACACCTGTATGCATCATAACACCTGTATGCATCATAACACGAGTATGTATCATAACACGAGTATGTATCATAACACCTGTATGCATCATAACACCTGTATGCATCATAACACCTGTATGTGGGGTGTTTTCAGTGATAGATGAATTGCACTAACAGGTCGGTTCATGATTGTCCACTTTAGGATTAAAGTCTCAGCTGGAATCGTAATTAATCCAGATTCAGAATCATCTTGAACTTACAGCTCTGGAGTCCACCGCTGCATACATGATCTCCATCCAGCCTTTGAACGTTGCCTTAAAAACACAGAAAATCACAGAGATGAATTTTCCCCGTACCGACTGCAGTGACACAGAAGCTCCTCCTCCCTCCGTTTTTAGCTAATCTGATGTCTTTAAAATGCTTTATTTAGTTTAGAGATGTAAAACTTTCCTCCTGCTAAAATGATTCAGTTCATCTGCATGCAAAACTGTGATTAAGGGATCATAAATGCAAATTTGATTCTTGAGATCAGGAGGCTGTGACCCACTGACCTGATGGATGCACGTTTGCATGTGAAAAACTCTTTAAAACGTTGGGAGTAGAAAGTGTGAGCTGATTCTGTGGGAGAGGCAGGAATAGCTGAGGTGCAGCTGCTGCTGGCTGAGCTCAAATATGTTCCTTTACATGAATTTTATATGAACGTTTCTCTGGGAAAAATAACGACTGTCCTGCTTTGAGCCTTGTGATCCTCCAGGAATGAGGGCCGTAAATCTGCCGAATCAAAGCGGAGGGATCTCTGTAATCACAGAAAATTGATTTGGAGTTCAGGTGGAGAGATTCGCACTAACTTCATGTTTCAGTCACAGGCAGCGCAGCTCCATGATGTGACACACGAATGTGCTAAAGAATGAAAGGAGGCAAAAAGAACATTAACTGCGGATCATCATCATCAGGATGAACCACCGACTTTAAGCAGCATTAAATATAAAATTATAATCTCAGTGAAAAGAGAGAAATCTGAGCTCCTGTTTTTCTCTTTCTGTGGATGTCGAGTGAGTTTCACACGTCACCATGGTGACACACCATGGAGGATTGATGAAGAGTGACGAGGAGGAGCAAGGAGGAGCAATGAGTAATGAGTGAAGAGGAGTGAGGAGGAGTCATGAGGAGCGATGAAGAACAATGAAGAGCGATGTGCGATGCTGTGCTCATCTTAAAGGAAGATCCAGAGAGGCAGAAAGAAGGGAAATCACTCAGACCTGAAACCAGCTTGTCAGTGGGTAGGTTCTCACCTTGCAACCGGAGGGTTGCTGGTTTGAGTCCCTGTCTGAGCGCATGCTGTCACTGTGTCCCTGGGCAAGACACGTAACCCACATTGATGAGGAGTAGTGTGAATGTGTTTGGTGGTCGGAGGGCCGTAGGCGCGGATTGGCAGCCACGCCTCCGTCAGACTGTCCCAGCTGTGACATCACCAAGTGTGACTGAGGTGTGAATGAATAGTGCACAAAATTGTAAAAGTGTAAGTGTAAGGCATTATTATTATTATTATTATTATGGTCTGTCAGATGTGAATATGTGTGTGTGTGTGTGGGGGGGGTGTACACTGTAAAAGGAGCTGAAAACATCTCTCATGTTTCAGCCCTGAAAGTACGAAGCTCTGTTGTTTCTGTGCAGTTTCACAACATCAGAGCTTCATGATGTCATCATCAGCATCTCTGGCTCCTCCAAACATTTACATTCACCCAAAGACCTGACAGAACATCCGTATGATCTTTATTGTTATCGATAAAGAGCAGACAGAGTCGTGTGTCTCATCCACAGTGACTTTGATGAGAAGCACCACCACAGATGCAGATACCAGTGTGGTCCACTGGGGGGCGTTTCCCTGGAGCTGGAGCTCAAAGCTCCAATTTATCCAGCCAGCTCCCAGCAGGGTCCTCCACCTGTGTGTGTGGCCTCTGTGGAGCACCACCTGCCTCCTCATCCAACTACCATTAAAAATCCTAAATAATAGATGCTGACTGATTTGATTCATCACTGTTTTTGGTAAGTTGTCTTTTATAACAATGAGATTGAGTGTAATATTAAAATGTAATATTAAATATTGATAATTAAGTATTTGAGCTTCAGAATCGCAGTAATCTGTCCGCATCATTTTTTGCAGTGTGGAGATACTTCCAGATGCTAATGGAAAGGTTGCCCCCGCCAACTGTTGCCGTACCTACCAGCCAAACACAGAGATGTGCTGAGCAACGCGTTGCCAAGGTGACTGACTCTGGCAACTGTGGAGTTGCCGGAGGCTGACGGTGAAAGCAGCAGCACGCCCAACTTTTCTTTTCCTCTCTGTACTTTCTGCAGCTCTCCTCCTCCACCTGCTTCACGCGCTCCTTCCTTTATCTCTGTCTCCACCTTTTCCTCTCCTTCACTGCTGTTTGAGCTTTAATATTCCTAATTCTACGCGTACTTTTCCCTCCATCTCCCCATTTCCCTCCCACTCGGCTGAAGTCGCTCTAAAAATAAAAGCCTCTCAGACGCTGATTGATTGGAGGCTCTCAGGACTCCCGTGGTGGGCGTCAGAGAGCGAGGAAGAAAAAAGTGAGTGAAGTAACGACACAGAGAGAAAAGTGAGAACAGAGAAAACAAGGCGATGGAGAGATGAAAAAGATGGAAATGGAGTTGCAGTAATTTGCTTTGTCTGTGTTGTGTTCAATAGAAGAAGAAGCAGGAAGGAAGAGACAAAGAAAGAAATGGACACGAGGAGAAGAAAGAGAAACACGGGGTCAGAAAAGCACCATAAAGTCAGGTTATAATGTAACTGTATCTGTAAACACCAGGCAGGACCATGAAGGCTTTGAACCTCTCATCATGTGTCCACGTTTGACTTCAGCTGTAAACTAAACCTCAGAGCCAGCTGGGCCTAAACTTAACACAGATCTGCTGCTCCACCATCGACCCCCCCCAGCCTCCAAATACAGACTTTTTTCCCTTTTAAAAGAGGAAAATACTGGATTCACGGACCCAAATCAGTAGAAGTGACTTTGGAGCAGTCGTGTCAGGAAAAAAGATTCAAATTCATGCCCAGAAACAAAGATGAAGATTTAAGACGGAGTCTTTGATGAACTGCAGGCAGACCAGGCTCTCAGTTATTCTCATGCTTTGACTCATTCAAATGATAGTTTTTGCATACCAGCACTTACTGCAGACACATTAAAAACGACTCCTTTAATAAATGGAAGAAAGGGCAGAGGGAGAAACAGCAGTGCTAACAGGGAGAGTGGACGAGTGGAAAAGACAAAAGCAGGAGAACGAAGAACAGGTGTGGGAGGAAAATTAAGGCTGAGACGGCAAATTGATGGAAGGAAAAGAAAAGAGGAGCTCAGGAGGGGGAGCAAAGTCAATCCTCCTACAGCGAGTGGAGGAGACACTCAGCTTTAATTTGTTTTGAAGGAGAGGATTTTTTCACTTTGTGCCTCCATTTCTTCTCTTTGTTTCCCTGAAAGCTTCACACGGCGCCGACAGATTTCTGCTCGCCGTTTTCATCGCAGGCTTTGCCTCATAATCCCGTTTCAGTGTGTGTGTGTGTGCCGGTGATTGTTTCGCACAGCTGCACTGGGATCTGGGAGGGGGGCTTCCCAGGGAACGCTTCTATACGTCTCCACACTGGACATATAAAAGGAAAAAATGAAGTGTGGCTGGAGGCAAACATCCCACGCGTTTCTTGTCGTGTCACACACGTCTGTGGGTCTGAATGCATTTGTTGGAGACACAAAGTAGGAAGGAAAGCTGCGACCCACGACAGAAATAAAGCACTGGGGGTGCTTTTAGTGTCTAATAACAACTTAAAAGTGACCTTTGTAAAAGGTCATGTAATGAATCATGGCTCACTGTGCAGCGAAACCCCAGCTGGCACCTCTCTTTGCTAACTGTGAAAATGGCTTTAAAAAAGTGCTGCAACTTGTCCTTAAAGAGCACGCAGCCACGGGCAGCGCTACGCTGTGTAACTCCTCGACTCCTGATGCATTACAGGCTCATTTCCACGGCTCTGTGGATATTCACGGCGCATAATGATTATCTGGAGACCTTATTCAGTGTAAGCCAGTGTGACAGTGCTGGACCTCCACTGTTACACACAGCCACTACCAGAAGCTTCCCTCCTCTTGTTGAACAGAGCACATGGGTGCCCATTAGCAAAACCCTGGCATGGTTACATCTTATATTTTCATCCTGAAGTTCATTAACCTGATTTCCATGTGAGACAAGGTGGGACAAAGTTACTGACAGCTCAACTCTCGGCAGTTCTGATGTTTTGGTTAAAACGTGAAAAGACATAAAAACAAACAACAAACCCAACAGAGCGTCTCTAAAACAAAAACTGCAGTACCTCTAATGTCCACTTGAGGCTGTTTCCAAAAGTGAGTCTATCCCCATAGACGCCCATGTTAAACTGTCCAACTTTACACCATTAAAAGGTGCGTTTAAGGCTTGATAGAAAAAAGCTGAGTGTCTGTATGAAGGCTGAATTTTCTGTAACTTCTGGGTGCTAAAGTCCCAGCTGCTAATGCTGGAGCTGCTAACTGTCTGCTAGGCTTCAGCTCAGCTAACTGCAGTCCCTGAACTGGACCTCTGCACCATCTTTGTGCTGTTGGAACCTTTTGGAGCTTTTTCAGTGCAATTATCTAACAAATAACGAGGCTCACTGTGAAAAAGAAACATTTCCAATATCCCAATTTAGGAAAAAAAGAAGCCTTTCACTAGAATTTGTTGCACTCTGAAATACTAAAGTCTGTGTTGACACAGTTTAATAAACTCCATCTCAGCATCATCTTTGTGAATCATTGAGTCCTGAAAGATCGTAAAATCAATGTCTATGAATTTAAAAAGACAGAAGCCAAACTGCTTTGAGTTCATAGAAATTTGTGATACTACAAGAAGAAACGGAGAAAAGAAGAAGCGACCTCTGTAAAACCAAAGTGTCTCACCACTTGTAGCAGAGCCAGGTACCCGGCGCCCACGTTGTCAAAGTTGACCTTGACTTTGCTCCAGTAGTGCGTCGAGGTGTCGTTGTTGGCTTCGCACTGGGACTTGTTGTTGATCGCAAAAGCGTCGTAGACTTGACCCGTGCTGTTGACGCAGCGGCCAAACTTCCCGGCGAAAAGGTTGACGCCCATGATGCTGAAGATAAGCCAGAAGATGAGACAGACCAGCAGCACGTTCATGATGGAGGGAATCGCGCCGATCAGAGCGTTGACCACCACCTGAAACCGGCAGTCACGCATACATACAAACTTTAACGCTGACCTCTGTGCAACACTTTTCAGGTTTTGGGTGGTTGCTGGTCAGGTGGAGGTGGAGCACGCGGAAATCAGCTGTGCACATCTTCACATTGATGGATTGAAAATGTGAGAATGATTTTGAGAAACTGATCAGAGTTGAGAGTAAGACCTGATGATGTCCGTGTTGGCGTCAGGGATTTTGACATTGAATGACCACCTGACCAACAAGACCACCATTTTCATTTAAACAGCACAGCGCAGCATGCAGTCAGATTTTAGACAGTATAAAAGATGGACACGCCCACTGCGAGGATGAACTTTAGTTTTGAAGCCTCCAGATAAGAATTTTCACCATCACCATCTTACAATTGGTGACGAGTGTGTGTGTGTGTGTGTGTGTGTGTGTGTGTGGGGGGGGGGGGGGTGGGACTGG
>VUQJ01043810.1:3941-18330 GCA_015108635.1 Andinoacara biseriatus
TATGACAGACCCAGAAACAAAGACAAAGGATGAACATTAAAAAGAGAATATGATTGTGTTATTCCATAGTTAGCCAGTGCAACAGAAACCAATAATTGGAACACAGTGTAAAAAAGCGTAGTGAGAGAAACTCAGCCACGAGGAAGCTGACCTTCCCTCTCAACAAAGGCTGTGGCATTGTCCCCTTTCCCTACATAAGGGACTGTTTGAATCCCTCAGTATGTCTGTTTGTTTAGTTATTTATTTGTCTTGATTGATTCATGTGTCTTTAATATCAAAGCATCCCACATTTTCCATGTGCCAGAAAGCGTTGCAGGATGTCCACAAGAATACAGCTCCAGCCGCTCGCACAGCTGTGGCTGTATTTTTCCACATTGGTTGCCATGGTGAGGGAATTCCCCCACCCCAACAACCTCACCTCTTCCTGGCAACTCTATCACTCCTCATTGGCAGGGCTCTCCTCCAGAGGCGTGATGGTGGGGAGGCCCAATCCTGTTGCATTGTGGGATGCTGTGAGGCTGGCAACAGTGTGTAGGAGAACAAGGACCAGCAGGCAGAGTTTGAGCCGGCTGTTACACAGTCTGCAGGCTGCTGAGGAGCTGAGGGAGGTACGGTGCTGGCATGGTGGGTGAGTTCTTTTCAGGGTCCCCCGGGTACGGTTGTCCACTTTCAAGTACCACCGCACGTCACAGCACTCTGCATCTGGGTCCACACCTGATGGATAGTCTTCCAGCAGCCCTGGAGGTTGTTTTTAGGGTGAGGAGTAAGGTGAAATCAAGAGTGAGAGATGCACTTGGTCTATGTAGTTGACATGCACATATAACACCAGTCAAAAGTTTGGACACACCTTTTAATTCAGTGGTTTTCATTATTAAAAATTGCCTCTATTGTAGAATAATACTAAAGGCATCTTAACAATGAAGGAATACATATTGAATTATTTAGTGACCAAAAAAGTGTTAAATAAACCATAATAAGTTTAAAGTTGGACTGTTGGGAATTTCCTATTACTTTGGTATTGGTATATACAGTTATTATTCATTTATTGACAGTTATAATGGTCATATACACTGAATAAATGGACAGTGTATGTTTTGATTAGAAGAACTGAGGCCTGATATATTCACTCTCATTTATGTTTGAGGCCTCAGTCTCATCTATGCACATTTTGGTTCACATGACATTGTATCACCTTTATGTTATGCTTAAAGTAATTTACAACCATGTGCCTCCTGGAATTTGGTTCTGCAGACCAACCTGTGTTTGGGTAGCATGAATTAGTGCGGAGATAAATTCTAGTTAATGAGAGGAGTGTTTTTGTAGCAGAGGTTTTAATTGGAAGAGGATCTATCATTCACAACACCTGCCAACATTGTCCTAAACCATGGAGTGCTCTGGTGACGTGTGTTTCTTTAGTACGTGAGAAAGAAGTTAGTTAGTAGAGCCCAGAGGTGATTGGTTTGTGATCAGGTTTCAGGGGATGACACTTTATGCAAACTGAGAGGGGTCAAAGTGGGCAGAGTTAGCATCTTCAGATTATATATATACTTTGTCTTTCTCTTCTCTTCCTGTCTCTCCATCTGTCCCTGTCTCTTTGTTTCCTTTCCTTTTCTTCTGTCTTCTTTCTCCCTCTTTGTGTGTGTATTCATGTCTTACTTCTGTTACTGTCTGTCCTGGTCTTTGTCTGTGCTTTGCATAACCAATATGTCTAATAAACAGCCTGCATTGGATCCTGCTCATCCCAGTGATTGTTTGGAGACTTTGGTTTTAATTGAGTTTTATACAGGATTGAATCCACTTCATTTTGGCCAAAAACTAACTGGGGGACCTCTAAAATCATGACTCAACAGCACCTCTTGCTTAGATGACAGTTTAGCATATATTAGCATTTTCTCAGTCAGCTTTATGAGGTAGTCACCTACAATGGCTTTCAGTTAACAGCTGTCCCTTATCAAGAGTTAATTTCTTGAATTTCTTGTCCCCTTAATGTGTTTGAGACCATCTGTTGTGAAAAGGTAGAGTTGGTATACAGCGGATAGCCCAATTTGAGCAAAGTTCTAATCTATATTATGGCAAGAACTACTCAACTAAATAAAGAAAAAGAACAGTCCATCATTACTTTACGAAATGAAAGTCAGTTAACCTGAAATATTTCAAGAACTTTGAAAGTTTCCTCAAGAGCAGTCGCAAAGACTGATGAAACGTTATGATGAAACTGGCTCTCATCAGGACCGCCCCAGGAAAGCAAGAAGAGTTTCCTCTGTTGCATCGGATCAGTTCATCAGAGTTACCAGCCTCAGCGAGTTAACAGCACCCCAGATAAGAGCCCACCTAAATACTTCATACAGTTCAAGCAGCGCACACAGAAAGGAACGTGTGAATCTGGACTTTATGGTTGAATTACTGCAAACAAAAGACTTGTAAGGTCAGACAAGAGGAAGAGAATGGCTTGGACCAAGGAACACAAGGAATGGACATGAGACCTGTGGAAATCTTTTCTCTGGTCTGATGAGTCCAAATTTGAGATTTTTGGTTCCAAACCCCACGGTTCCACTTTCTACAGGTGTTGTTCCCACTGTGAAGCATGGAGGAGGGAGTGTGATGGTATGGGGGTGCTTTGCTGGTGATTCTGTTGGCGAGTTACTCAAAATCCAAGGCACACTTAACTAGCATGGCTACCACAGCATTCTGCTGCAACATGCCATCCCATCTGGTTTGTGCTTAGTAGAACCATCATCTGTTTTTCAACAGGACAATGACCCCAAACACACCTCCAGGCTCTGTAAGGGCTATTTGGCCAAGAAAGAGGGTGATGGAGCATTCTGTCAGATGACATGGCCTCCACAATCACCTGATCTAAACCCAACTGAGATGGTTTGGGATGAGTTGGACCGCAGAGTGAAGGCAAAGCAGCCAACAAGTGCTCAGCACTTCTGGGAACTCCTTCAAGACTGGAAAACCATTTAAGATGTTTTACCTCATAAACCTCATACCTGACTGAGAGAATGCCAAGAGTGTTCATAAATTAAAAAACAAATAAAAAAAACCCTATATATATATATATATATATATAGTCTTTTAGGTGGAATCTATTATTGCCATTCCTAACACCCTGTTGAAAATATATATAAAATCCACTGTATCTAATATACTTCTCCATTTTGTCACTGTTATGAAACTGCAGCCTGCGGCGCAGCATCAGGCGGCGTGGAAGATGAGGGTGAGGCAGACGCTGGTTGGATTGAGGGTGCTGCCATCCTGTTGTCCGTAGTGTGTGTGGTGCTAGTGACAGCCTTCAATGACTGGTCAAAGGAGAAGCAGTTTCGTGGACTGCAGAGTCGCATTGAGCAGGAGCAGAAATTCCAGGTGGTCCGTGGTAGCCAGGTCATCCAACTGCCTGTGGCTGATATAGTGGTGGGGGATATCGCCCAGATCAAATATGGTAGGTGTAACAAAATTGTCAAGATTTTGAGCAAGATTCATTTTGATTATGGACCAAAACTGACCAAACTTCCTAGAATATTTTGATTAGTTTGGCTTCGTTGGACGTGTTCATAGACTACCACAGTTGGCTCGTCCATTGTTCTGTGTAAAGTCATTTTCATGGTTCATAATTTGAAAATAGACTACCACCTCATTTCCAGAAGGGGATTAAAGTTGTGAAGTCCACCTTAAGCAATTAAACATAGTTAAGCTACAGTCGAGCAATTAATTAGCTGCAGACTGACCTCATGAACGGAGCAACACAAGTACATCTTCAAATTTCATAATGTGAGTACACAACAGTCAATCCTGCCTTACAATGGTTTTGAATGGATCTTTCGAGTTATCCTGTGTTTAAGTATTTTGTAATTACGGAAAACAACAAAGCTTTTTTTATTGTTCCAGGTGATCTGCTTCCTGCTGATGGAGTGTTGATCCAGGGTAATGACCTGAAGATTGATGAGTCATCACTGACTGGAGAGTCTGACCATGTCAAGAAGTCTGCAGATAAGGACCCAATGTTGCTGTCTGGTATGAGTTCATTTTACTGTAGTTTATGAAAGCTTTTTTTTTTCTACCAGTCACAGCTTGAAAAATATTGTTTTTAATCTAATATCCCTCTTTACTTATATTCTTTACTTATTTTGTTTTTTTGCTGCAGCAGAGACACAAGTGGGGTTATGCGACTGTAGGATTATTAGAATTTAAGCATATTCCTGATAACAGAAATGTGGGATAATCGGATCTTACATATTAGTATTTTTGCTGTAGATAATTAGCTGTGTGACTTTTTGCTGCCTTCTTTAATTAGCCTCATATTCACCTACACCAACTTATTTTCCCGAAGGTTAATGATTTTCTGTGTGCAAATACAAAGCACAGCACAGAAGTGTCTGGCACATTATTAGAGCTTTAAACTCTCTACTGCTGCATATTGGTAAAATGAAACAGTGAATGAGTTTAAATGATGAATTTTGGTCCTACTGATTTTTGATATACTCTGTCTTTAAGATGTTTTAGATTTGTAAACCCATTGGTACACATAGTGGTCCCCCAGTTTTAGGTCAGTTCAGCCACTGATGGAAATATAGACTCGCCATCCGCCTTTTCTTGACTTCTCATCTTTACTTATGATTAATGGTGAAAGCCAGTTTTGTGCTCCGGCTGGATTGCTGTTGCTTGTCAATGTACTGATATGTGTGATGACATGATATTGTTAAATTGTTTTGTTTTTGGAAGGTGTTGATGTCAAAGAATTGCAGATTTATGAATTCACAGAAACACAGTTCACTGCATAAATACAGTATAAGCAGAGTCTTTATATTTCAGAATACATCAGCATATGTATCAGTCATTCTAAAGAAACAATGTGGGTAATGCTACAAGAGAGTGCTGTGTGACGCAGCCTCCTCTAAATCCAAGAACCAATCCAACCAACCAATCAGAACCAATCAACTTACTGTAACCCACCAATCACATCAGTGTGCCCTTCCTACCCCATCCCTCCAGCTGATCCAGCTAGTGGCAAAAATTAATTATCAGGTCAAAAGAAGAAACCAGGTACAGCCTTGTAGTCTAAACAAACCAACTTCACCATACAACATGATGACCCTCTCTTACCCTTAACAATGAAAGAATTAAAAATACTACTAGAATGCCAAATCTAGACAGTAGCCAGTGGCTTTTAAAATTTCTTCTTTTGCTCTCCACACAGACTGTTCTCATGCATACAGCCAAAGCCCACTCTAATATGATTAGTCAGTATTGCTCTGTGTACAAATGGAAGCCAGAAAGCTTCTGCTACTTGTCTACAGATTCTGCATATTCATCGATAGACATAATGTTATTAAGACTAGGATATAACAAAATCAACCAAGGAGTTTGTACACTTGAATGTTATTGATTGACCAAGTCAGAAACATGAGTCTTTGTAATAGGAATGAGCTTCTATGGAAATTAACAGTCAACATTTGCTAGAAAATCACTACCAACATTCTAAATCAAATCAATGCTACTAAAACTCTAGTTTGAACATGCCGTAAGTGTTTCTTAGGAAGTGTCAGAGGTAGTCAGCAAATGCACATGCTCATCAAAGGAATAGCAAGTATTTGGCTTTCTTTTTAGTACTGAAAGTATGCATATGTGTAATGTATTGTATAAAACTGTGGCATTTTCTTTAGGGACCCATGTGATGGAGGGGTCAGGGCGCATGGTGGTGACTGCTGTTGGTGTCAACTCTCAGACTGGAATCATCTTTACACTGCTGGGGGCTGGCGTAGAGGAAGAGGAAAAGAAAGAAAAGAAAGGTAAGATAATTTGATCCTTATATAATCTTCTTATATGTAACATGCTCCATACTCAGGAGTACTGAGTAATTTGTTTTTGTGTCAGTGTTGCCCAGCAACATACCCCTGAAAACAAGCTTTTCTCATTTCATTACCTTATGTTCTCAAAGTCTGTATACCTCGTTGCATAATGTCAGTGTTTTTAACTGTCTTCGTAAACAAAGAGGTTATAAACATTGAACTTACAAATGGACAAATGTCCACCTTTTGTAGGAGTTACAGTACAGTGTTTGACACTAAGTGAATGTGCATAGATGCTGTATAATATCAGTATTGGTGGCACAGTAATCAGCTGCAGTATGCAGGTTCTGTGGGTTCAGGTGCATCATTGTCCTTACTCTCTTATCGTTCCAAATTCGCCTCGAAGGAGGGGCAGTGGAAGACGGACACCAGAATACAGGTAGAGTATCACCTTTCTCTGACCCCTGGGAGTGGTACTTGAACCGTTTGATCTTTAACACATAGTGCTTCCCACCAAATCACTGTTGCTAGACTGCCTCTTTTCTGCACAAAAACGCCCTCGTTCCAGTTAAATTCCTCACTTAAAAAGAGACGCCTCATAATCACAACACTGCATCTTTTTAAGTGTTGACAGATGACACATTTCACAATGCATAATCCTCTCCCCATATAACAGGCTCTGCACTCATCAGACTAACTAGCTAGTATCCAAGTCCTGTTTCATATATGTGTTGAATGCCACAAACTAGAACAGGCTTTCAGACTCATCTCATTGCTATATTACAGAACAATGATATGAAAGCAAAAGCCTTGCGGGTGTGCAACACATGTACCAGCAGTAAAGCGTAAACTAGTCAGCATAAGATTGTATAAGATGTACTTTTTTTTCCTTTTTCTTTTTTTACATCTTACATATGTATCTGTGCACATTTTAACTATAGTAGTGTCTTTGCTGCCACTTCTTTAGTTTCATTGAGTAAATATCAAAGTAGCTTGCATGGAAATATATGTTTCAGGACACTAGTGCTGTCTTAGACTTGTCATAGAATAAAGAGGTAACAGTGAAACATGCCATCCCACAAGATCATCCTTTGATGTGAAAAGTAACAAATGTCTTTTTAGTTTGATTTTTATTTTAATTATAGTTCTTCAACAGTAGAGTTTTAGCTGAGTCACAGTTGTAGTGTTTTCCCCCCCTTCAGTTTTATAGATCTAATCTCAACAATGATAATTTGAAAGTTTCACATTAAAATTACGCCAAAATTTTGCCACACATTTGAATTGTCTTGTGCATTTAATAATGCATGTATGTACGGCCCTATTAAATACCACTCTGACAAAGTTGAGATGGAACTGCTGACACTGATCATGATTGCAAACCTATGAAATTTTGAGACAAAAATCACTTAAGTCTTGTGTTTTTAAGTACAGCAATTACTTTAAAATGAAACTGACAAACTTTGATACATCACAGTTTTTGTTAATATTGCACTCAAGACACTGAAACCAAAAGAACACTAAAACAATAATTCACTCTGCTCTAAATTTCCATTATTCTATTACAGTAATCACAGCTTGTGTCACTCTTGTCAAACAGAAATGAACAAATCTGATCAAAATCCATTTTTGTGATTTGAAAATGACAATTATAAGGCCGAAGCACAAAATTTTACACCTTCCTTCCCATATTTACTGTTAAGTTTTATTATTCCCTTCACTTAACTGGCTGGCACATGTGTGTTTTGCTGGCTAATGAGGGGATCCCTCTTATGTTTAGTTTGTCCTGGAGAGTTTAATTTGAGATTGCTTATGCAACAGCTTTTAGCTCATTTGTTTCAGAGTCTTGGCTCAAATTATGACTTTTGTTTTGCTAAAAGATATTACATGAATAACATGGTTTAATAAACTTTAATATTGTGAAAAATTTGGGGCATAATTCACAATATGTGCAATCTGACAAATGATATGCAATCTAATTACCCCCATGTAAAATACTTACACAATCATGTATGGAGGAGACAAGCAGATGTCTAAATTTGTCTGACAGTTGACTTACCTTTTATTGTAGCTGTGATTTTATGTTTTATTATATTGTTTCCTACATGTTGAGATTTCATGTTTCATGTCTGTCCACTGTTATAGTTGTCTTATTATTAACAGTTGATAAACCCCTAAATCACATTAGTTAGATATATATTATTAATAAAAGCATTTACAAAAGCATTTTACAAATGCATCCCACACTAATCACACAGTCTTCATACACACTCTACATATGCTGAATCTCTTAAATGTGCTATAACCATGTTATTTCTGTTCACTGTCTTGGGTGCGCACGTGTTTGGGTGTGTTTGTGTGCGGGCGTGCGTGTGTGTGTGTCTGTTTTGTTTCATTCATGTTTGGCCCTTATTGTTACTGGCTAGACTGCTCCCATCCCCCTATCCACCCCATCGCAACTATAGCCACGGATGGGGCTGCAGGCATTAATGCCCCTGGCAGTGCCAGCCTAATTAATGGTAGGTTGACAAAACCTCTGATCTCTGACCTTTCTGTTGTGACTTTTGACCCCTCCTACCTTCTTTATTCTCCAACTGCCTACTCTCACCGTGGGTGCTCATCTTCTGCCTTCTCTCTCTGTTGTTTTGTACTTTTTTGTATCCATGCTATCAGTGCATGCCATTTTAGAAATTGTGTTTCTTGTTCTTCTCTATATGCTGTTGTTTGTCTTGTAAGATTTTGAATAAATATAGTTATCATGGAAACATTTATAACTTTTTTCCCCCTGCATGAATGCTTGAATTAAGACTAAAATAAATAAAAGTCCTCAGGTCTATGGGTCTCTATAATTTTAAAAAGCAGGGAAAAGCTTTTAAGCCTTTTATTTTGTTAGAGATAACAAGAATAACATGAAGTGTTGCAACATTTAAAGTGGCATTTCGTTTAAGACTTTATTCCCTTTCGTGCTCATAATCCACACAGAAAAAGGTATATAACATATAACCCCTACAGTTTTTGTTGCTACAATGTTGGTTTTTGAAAGATTAGGACAAAATTTACAAGATCCATATTAAGCTTAGAAGATTCTTTTATGTTATTGTCAGACTGAGCCATACTAGTTGTTTTCTAATTTTCCAGTCTAACTGATGTCTTGTAACTCTTGGCAATAAAATGATGCATTTGGATATTTTCCAATATTTGGATACCTCTCTTTAAATGCTACTCTTATTTGTCCTTGTAATTAAATAATTGTTATTAAATATTTATTTAATTATTTAGATTTCTGAAAACACATGTTGATGATTGGTGAGAAAATCTCACTGTAGGACCAGCCCCCTTTAGGCTGATGTCCCCTGAGGTCGCTTACTGCAAATCCTCTATTTCTGCGTTAGCTGGAAAGATTAACTTCATTGTGGCACTGGGTTCTTGCTTATCTATTTCTCCTTGGAGAACACCCCCAACAGTGTTTGTACTCAAGGCAGGAGTGGTAAGATTTGTGCTGTAATGGTGACCTTGTGCTATCCTGGGCTAGAACAAAGTGATTTGTCATCTTCAGCTTTATTGTGACTCCGGGGAAACTGGCTAAAGTGGAAGTGAAGGTGAAATGAGCCAGCTCTGGTCTGGTGGTCTTACAGCTCTACCTGAACAATTTTCTGAGTGACATTTATCTACAAATCCCTGAAAGACAGATTTTGTAAACTTTCTGGCCTGGCTTCCACTAACTCCAAAAATATTGGCATCAAACCTGCAGTTTATAACAAAACGCTTTCTCCTTTTTTGAACATTATATCTATTTTGCTTGAAAGTGTAAGACTCTTTACTAGATGCTTAGTCTGATCTTTCATCTGGTGCAAAATAATATACCGTTGTACTTCTAGCAAGGTCTTTCACAGCTCAATTAGACTACCCCCAAGTTGACTGTATAATTTAAAACAGTATTTTGTGATTAAAGTGCAAATTTAAGTTTAACTCCTTTTGAGAAGAATCCAACAGCATAATAAATTCATTGTCTCCGAACTTATTTCGATTTTCTTCCAGTTGTTCTTATGTAACTTCACCATGTGGGAGGCTTTCCCTTCAGGCTCTCTCTCTCTCTCTCTCTCTTTCTGTATTGTTCACATTTCCAGTCTGCTTCCCTTTAAGTGTGTGATCGTGTGATCTTGCATGCCTGAACTTTCCTCTTATGCATGCCGTCTCTCGTTTGTGTGTACTGTACGTGTGTTTTTGGTGTACCCTCTCTCACTGTCAGTGTTTGGTGTAATGCCGTATCTACTGTTTGTCTAATATCTCATTTGATAACCCGACAATTTGACTCATATTGTTGCTAATGTGCGTGGAATTGCCTGTGCTCATAGTGTGAGTATGTCATTCAAAGCAAGATAAAGAAATTGAAGAAATCAAAAGAGTGTGCAATTTTAAATGCGAATTTTACATCACACTTAATATTTTTGATTTTGATTTTTTATTTTAGAAAGGCCCATTAATCAATTTTTAATACCTAATTAATTTCTTATGCAATGAAATAAAGTGTTTCAAAAAAATAGGTTTCTCCCTTTTTCTAATTGATTAATTGTTAGAATAACATGATTAGGATATTTTAGTCTTATCAGCCTTGTCAGTTGTTATAGCTACTAGTTACATCACATGCATATCACAAGCCTTTCTATGTGACTGTCACAGAGATGTATTAAAAGTCATTTTCCTGTCTCCCTGTTTGTGAATTTTGGTTCTCATTGTTTGTGCTGTCTCTGTGGTAATAATTTGTTGACCTGTCTGCCTTGGTTATTTTTGTTGTTATTGTCTTGTATGTCTCCATCTTAGGTAAAATGCAAGATGGCAATATGGAGAGCAACCAGATTAAAGGTAACCAAACCATCTCTTTCACTCTCTCTTCCTCTTCCTTCTCCTCCTCCTCCTTCTTCCTTTTCCTCTTCTCATCTCTTCCCTTTTATGGTGTGCGTAAGCTCTGGGTCAAATGCAGGTTACATTATTTTATCAGCCCACATTGTTCTTAATAAGCGTCTCTCAAACCATTGTGCAGTGCTAATTTAGAATGGATTCCACTGACTTTTATCACTGAAGTCTATCACTGACTGAAGTCAATCCCAGTTATTGTATGTGTTAGAAAGAATTAGACCTTTTATTTGACCCAGGTTTCACCCACAGTCAGATTATGTTAGAACACCCCCCCCCCCTTCCACACTGTCTGTCACTGATGTGTTGTCCCTGGTCTGTTGTTCTGTTCTTCTTGTTGTTTTGTTGTTGACTCATCTTGTTCTTTCTGAGAGAATAGCACCCTGTCCCTCAGCTATCCCCTGTCTGCTTCAGCCACGCCACCTTTTATCCAGGAACACTCACAAGTGTCCTCTTAATAATCCCAAGTTGTATATTCATTTATGAAGCTTTATGAAGTTTACCTTACAGAATTTGATATAAATTGGTCTCAGATTAAAGGGATACTGTTTCTCGCTCTCTTTTTTTTGTGGATATGTAAGTAATGCTGATTTATATCGTTTCAGTTTAGACTGTTGAAGAAAAGAACATAATAAAAACAGTCAGTCACTCAAGGTTACCAAAGGGATTTCTTCAAATAGCGGAATGTGGCTAACAGTTTCAAACTTGTAAGCAAATTCTCAAAAATATGAAACAAAAAGAAGTTGATACTGGCAACTTTAAAAAGAGCACTGCAAAATAGCTGATTTTCTCATACACAGGTTTCATTAGAGGTGTGTTATTCTTAGATGAGTGGCTGTAGTAGCCACTTGTCACACACTTATTTGACAAAGTCTGTATTCAAATATCAGTGAAATAGAAACATATAGTTAATCTTTATGTTTTTAACAATTTGTTTAAAAAATATACATGTACGTACAACATGAGAATGAGAAAGTGGACATTTTTATGAGTAAACCATAGTATTAGAGAAGCCTTACAAAACATAAGCATTTACTGTTGGAAGCAATGTGTAATTCTTATATTTTGTAATTCCTGACTCTATCTGTAAGCTTGTATAAGTTGAAACCTTGATGTCATAGCAACATGTATTTACTCTCTCAAAACAAATGCATGTTACAGAGAATAACAGACACAAGCTGACAAAGTCCAGATATCCCCAAAACATAGGCACAAATTAACACTTTGCTATAGTAAAACTATGAGGTTTGGTATGATTATGATGACTGTCATTGCTAGAATGTAATTTCAAGAGTATAGAACAAACAATCTCTTTTAGTAGATGAACCTTTTTCCAGAGTGTGTTTTAATTTCAAGTATTGCTCCTCTGCTGGATCCAGCTGGATTCAGATGATATACTCTGTCTTGTGTCATGGGGGTGGAAAAACAAAATGTGTAACTGGGGAGTATGACAAATGCTCAACATTAAAAGGTTTTTCATGACCATCAAACAAATGCTTCATTGTGATTGGGAAACTGGGCTGAAATGATTCTTGGTAATGGTTACATTAACAGAGAGCTTCACTAAATGTGTTTTCAAGGGGAGAGAGAAAGAGATGGAGACAGAGTGAGGTAACTGTGGACTGGATTTACTGCCTAAGAGTTTGTTTTTTTTCCCAGACAGGACTTTGTATTTGCCACATTATAAAATTTCCTGCAGTATAAAGTACATAAATCATCAGTTACACTCTAAGCAGGAAGAGAGATTAAATATATGTATTACATGTAGGCCAATATATGGTCTTTAACAGCTCTGTTGAGTTGAACTAATTTTACTTTCATTGTATGACAAAGTATTATTTTTGTACTCCAGCTTTCTCCCTAATTATATGTTTTATTTCAGTTAAATGTCCTATTGATTATACTGCCTTACATTATTATTAGAAACACACTTTTCAAGAACAATGTTTTTTCTTATTGACAATTTCACAAAATAATCATGTAAGAAGATAATTTTCTCGTTGACTGTTTTTTTTAATTATGGCATAAAACTGAGTTTCAACACTACTGCCAACGATAAAGAGTCTGTACATCACTCAGCTGACTAGGCCAAAGATGCGTTTCTAGCATGCTTTTAAAAAAAAGTGAGTTTATCATATCATTAGGAGCTTGGCTGCAAATTGTTCCCAGAGGGGGAAAAAACAAGAAAAACATTATTAAAGACTTTAGAAACATGAGTGTTTGGTCATAAAGTCTCGCAGCTCTAGGTTTAGTTTGTAAATAATTGTCTTTTATTTTGAGTTTGAATTGTTCACATTACATAAAACAACAACTCAAATACTGTATAAGCTACAATAATATCTGAAATTACATTTCTCTATCAGTTTATGAAGTTCAGATTTAATTTAATTTATGTTCATGATTCAAATACAAAGAATGTGTTTATTTATTATGTTAAACTTTGAATTAAACCTCCAGAGAGTTTTAAATAAAATAAATAGAACATATTTGCTCTTTATGTTTATTTAGTTTATCTTTAATGCAAATTGTGCTTTTTGCCACTATGTTACATGCAATCTTCTTTTTTCTTCTCTGTTTAAGTTGTATTTATATATATATAGCAAGTTTGATTTTCATTTTCCATACAAAAGTTATCTTCCTGTAATGATAAACAGACTTCTAAATACTCTGAAGGCCATGATTTTAAGACATTTGATGTGTGAATAATTTATGATAAATGCCTTTTTTTTGATGAAGGATAGCAAGAATCTGTGTATCTCTTTAAGACCTGTGTGTGTCCCTAACTATATAATCTGTTTTAAAAGTGCACCATGATTTTGTTTTCACACTTTATACAGTAGGATGGTCAGAGCCAAACAAAATGTCACTGGATGTATTTATTTTTTCTTAAGTTATTTTTTTCTTAGTTTTAAGTCTCATCTGTTTACCAATGCTGAATGTACTGGTGCGAGTAGCACACTTGGGTGTTAAATTATGTCCCTCTTCCTCCTCATTTTCTTGGTTTAATCTCAATTTCTAACACTGGTGCTGTCTGTTTTTTTTTTTTGTTTTTTTTGTGGTGTTTACAGTGAAGAAGCAGGATGGAGCAGCTGCCATGGAGATGCAGCCTCTAAAGAGTGCTGAAGGCGGAGAGGCTGACGAGAAAGAGAGGAAGAAAGTGTCAGCTCCAAAGAAAGAGAAGTCTGTGCTGCAAGGGAAGCTAACCAAACTGGCTGTCCAGATTGGCAAAGCAGGTACAGCAAATTGCACACAGACAAGTCCATCACTCAGTCACGCAGATAAATCGGGCAAAACAACTCACGGAACCATCATCCTGTCCATCAAAGTTGCACTGATAAGACCGCCTTTTATTTGTTGGAAGCAATCAAAGCAGTTTAGAAGAAAGCTAAGGTGTCTGAATTGTAGAGCTCTAGAAGAGTGTGTTCACTTATTTTTTTTCTTTTTTTATGACCTTAAAACAATTGCTGGCCTTGAGAAATTGCTGAGTCACTGCAGCATATTAATTTCTTATTTGTCTCCATAAAGAGTTGAAGGTGTTGCAGAGAATACCTTCAAGAAATCCTTGTTTTTACAGTGTGTTGTTATATCAAACTGCTGGCCTGAGTGATGGAATGAGGACATTGTGTCAGAACAGTGAAATACCAAGGATGGATTAACATATAAGCAATCTTTGAACGATCATATGGCAT
>VUQJ01043810.1:18350-32037 GCA_015108635.1 Andinoacara biseriatus
TTTTGGGAAAATGTTGGGACTTCAGTGTCTGTGTGTCTTCAAAAGCCATACCTAAAGAATAGCTACCTGAAACCTGGCATCCTTCTTCAGCAATCAGTGAAGAAATAAAGATGCCAAATATTTATTCTTATTAAAATTGAGTGTATATCATAATTATACAATGTCATAGTAAACATGGTCAAAGTAATGACCGTGAGGTAATGAGGTACATGTATGTGAAACCAGCTAAATGTTGAGCCCACATTGCTCTTATTAGACAATCTGTGCACAAACTTCTTGATCAGTGTATATGTACGCTCTTACAAAACAAACTACTTAATTAGTATTATAGGTATTTAATGTACACCAGCATACAAACAGCCAACCATGCAGGGAGTTATACAGTTGTTTACAGAGTACAATTTTACTAGCTATGTTACCTTCAGTGTTTCCTGACAGCATACATTTTCCACTTTAGTAGGCTTTTCAGCACAAGCCTATTAAAAGGGGCTTATGTTGATAAAGATATAATGGACATATCCATCATAAAAATATTATGTCACCCAAGCAGGAAATGAGCACAATATGTACCAACCAGAGACACCCTGCTGTTATTTTTATTGCAGTATATATTCAGCCTGTTGCTGCATTTTGGTTCGTGAACCTCCATTTGGTGGATCAAAGTTGTTGCTTTTCTACCCTTCCTTTTTTTCTTTTTAAAATTACACTTATCATCTTGCAGTTCCTGCGTTCAGGTCATTAATTTCGAACAGCCTATCGATCATTTCAGCAGCAGACAATTGAAGGTAACAAAAATGTGACACATATTGGGACCAGCCTTAAGTTCCTGGCAGTACAAGTTTGTCAAACCTGGCAATAAAATGCTTTGGTTGTCAAACAAGTGTGTCACTCCATGTTTCTCACATGTTGCAAGCGAGAAATGTGGAGTTTACGTGGAGCTGTGATCATTAACTGAAAATTTAAACACTGGAAAAGGGAGGTTAGCTTGCTCACTTGGAGGTACCTCGCCGATCGGTCAGCATTTTCCTCTGGTCCACACATAAGTGTAAGGCAGCAATGCGAAATTCCTTTGCAGGTGTGTATGATACATCAATTTATCAATGAATTTAGGCAACTCAGAGTTTATTATTATTGCCTCACAGCAACAACGCATTGCGTTAAATCCCCTGCGTGACCTTTCTCTGTGGAATTTCTCGTGATAAAGTGCTTGGCGCGAGCAAGAATTTGAGCTGTTCTTCTCATGCTATGTACACTGATGGATCAAGTAAACAAACTAAGTAACCAGATTTTTCCACACTCTAAAGTGTAACACAGTGTAACACAGACACATATAAAACACTTCCTCTCCATAGTTTTGTTTCATTACATGTTTCATTTCATCAATTTCCCTCAGCTAACACTTTCTGTACTTTTTTTTTCCAGGTTTGCTTATGTCTGCCATTACAGTCATCATCCTGGTCCTGTACTTTGCCATTGACAACTTTGTGATGCAGAAGCACCCTTGGATGCCAGAGTGCACTCCCATTTACATCCAGTACTTTGTCAAGTTCTTCATCATTGGTGTAACTGTTTTGGTGGTGGCTGTCCCGGAGGGGCTGCCGCTTGCTGTCACCATCTCCCTGGCCTATTCTGTTAAGGTAAGGTACCTTTTAAGCATCAAAAATGAGAATGATATCAATTAAATATAAACCTAATATGGCCTGACATGTATGTTGACCATTTTTGTAACTGAAATTTAGGAAGTGCAAGGCTCAGGGTACTGTAGGCACTTTATTTAAAGATATTTTCAAATGCAACATATTGTTTTATACCTACAGAAAATGATGAAAGACAACAACCTGGTGCGTCACTTGGATGCATGTGAAACAATGGGCAATGCTACGGCCATCTGTTCTGACAAGACAGGCACGCTAACTACCAACCGCATGACAGCTGTGCAGTTATACGTTGGTGATGTACATTACAAAGAAATACCAGATCCTGGAGTTCTCCCACCCAAATCATTGGATTTACTTATCAATGCCATCTCACTCAACAGCGCCTATACCACAAAGATACTGGTAAGTCTTAATGGACAGAGTTTAGAGGCATTTTCCCTGACATATTTTTTTAATTAGAATTTATAAAGTTTATAAAGTGTTGTGTTTTTTTTTAAATGAAAATTTGAATATTGTATACAGTACACGCCATCAGTTTTATATACTACATCCTCCATAAATGACATTCCCAGTATTTGAACTATTATGTTGTACTAAACTCAGAGAAGATACTATGAAGCCTGGGTTAGCTTTGTAGATTTCAGCTTACTCTGTGTAAACAGTGACACCATATGATGGGAGCAGCCCTGAAACAGTGAGACAGCTCTGCAGTGCTTTCTTTTTGGCAAAGCAGGCAGTCAGTGTCCTTGGCTGCTGCTTTAGATTCATCAGGCATTCACTCAACTTGTCACCTTGAGAACGGTTGTGTAATTTTGTCTTATCTGATATTCAGAGCATAGCAGACTGTAATTGAATCCAATCTGTCTAAGTGCTGGAGATGTTCTCTCTGTCTATAGTGAATGCAGCAAGGAGACACTTTCTCTTAGCCAAATAGACCTGCATTCAATAAGAAATACATAGATATAAGGGCAAATACTCTCATGCTTTTTGATGTTCTAATCACAGAAAATGTAACTTGTCTGCATGGAAATCTTGTCCAGGACACAGGTCTGAAACATTATTTGCATGATAAAGCGCTTGGTTAAACAACCTAAAAGCATAGATTGCCAAGATAAGGATGTCTTCAGCCTGTTGGGACAACATGCCTGAGTAATCCTTTTCCTGGCATGTATACTCACCTGCGTGCGCGCGCGCGCACACACACACATACACACACACATGCACATCATTTGTGCCTATCTGTCACCATCCTTGTAAGCTCCTGTAGAGTCTATTCATTGATGGCTGACCAACTGACAAATGCCCTTATGGAACTTGCTTTGGGAGTGAGCTGAGCAATTAGGACATCTGTGAAAGAAGGATCCCACAGATTTCACATCCTGCCCCTCAAGGCACAAGCACCATTTTTGGTGAAGGATCTAGAGCGATATAAGCACAGAAACGTGGATCAGGAATTTCTATAAGAGAAATCTGTTACGTCAAAGTGGGTGTTTGTCCTGCTCCTGCCCCCAAAGAGCCGATCAACAGCTGAACCGATAAACATATGAGCCGGTCATGTTTTTGCATCGACCCAAACAAATAGTTTAGTTTCACAACAGTTTTAACTGTACTTGTTATTTTATTAAAATGAAGGTAGGTGTACTAATGGGAGTTACATCATTTGATCAAGTGCTTTGATTAAATTAATCACTGATGCTGATTCTGTCATCACTAAGGATTTAATCTTTAATGAACCTGAAATGTTGAGAAATTTTGCACAATCATGGAATAGATATAACCCTCAGGGGGGAAAAATATTTTAGAGTATAGTTACCAAATGTTTAAGTCATATTCTTATCCAGTGTTTCTATACATGCATTTTTATGTTCCACAGAGCAGTGAAAATAAATTGTTGGCTATCTTAAAATGTATTTATCTAGGGGCTTGAAAATCTGCCTAGAGCTTTTGCCAACATAGCTGGTGAGTGCAAGACGTGCTTCCAGAATGATTTTGATTGGTCACTTGGCTTCTGAGTTGGAAGGCTACATATCTGTCTAATATAATTTTAACTTTGGATATTTGAACTTTGGAACATACATTGATAGACAGCAGGAAGAATTCAGTTAATTTTGCCATATAGTTTCCTTTATTCTCATAATGCCAAGTAGTGTGCGTATTTGATTTGGTCTTTTTTATACTAGTTTACAGAGCACTCATCTAACTATATAAAATTGCAATAAATACACTAATTCACTATGCATAAGTTGTATTTATTTTCTTTTATTATTCATGTGTTTCCAGAGTGAATATTCTTTGTTTTTTCTTTTTCACAGCCACATCAGATATGACCCTCAAACGCACTGCATTTCCATCTGCACTTAGTATATAAATGGGCCTTTGATTTGCTCAATAAGTATTACAGTTCCATTTTAACTCCATTCCCCAAATACTGAATAATGGCTCTGCATTTGACCAGGATCCAAGCTTGTGTTGTAATCAAGACCACTTAAATCTAGTCTAAGCAGTTTTGAGACTGAGTCAGACTGAAGCAAAATGAGCTCGAGAAACATTTCCATTTCAAACACTGTAATTTTTTTGGTATTGCAAACTTTTCTTTTTTTTTAATTTTATAATCACTGTCAAATGTAATACAGCTTTAGTTTTAGAAAAGCTTTCAATTACATAGGAACAGGACATTCTTGTGGTGCCAGTTTAGTACTGTGTGTGCTGAACAGATTAAGGCTTGTTTTTGTTCAGGACAAATTGATGAGGTAAATTAGTCTGAATGCAGCACTTTTTGCTAGAATTGTGATTGTCACTCTGAAAAAATGTGATTAAACACTTGCATAGTGTTTTTTAATTCCTCATATTTTTGCGTATAACTGCACATCCAGGATAATAATACTTAATACATTGTGGAAAAAGTGCTAATGGTTTAGAGAAATTACAGCGCAGTAAAGTGCACATGATATTAAATAATTTCTTTATCTCTGTGAGGAACAGACAGCTACCTGACAGACAGACCAGGTCAAAATCTTTTGACAAAACTGATTCTAATTCTAAGAGTAGACTGAGACCTCAGTCCTCAGTAAGAAAGTTAAAAAAAAACAAAAAAACATTAAGTCTTCAAATGATTGAAAGTTGGTGAACATTTCTTGTCACATACTTAAGAATGAGTGAGGTTGCCTCAGTGTCTCTTTCTCACAGCATATTTCTACTAAGATGTAGCACAGTTACAAGATGTTATCCCTTTGAAAAATCTGGAGAAATGCTTTGGCGCATTAGATCGGTCTATTGTACCTCCATAGCTGCTTAGCTCAATGGAATTAACCACTGGCAGAGCACAGCTTAGACTTTGTGGATTAAATGGTACATTTACTTCTTTCCAAATCTTTTTATTCACAAGAAGTGACCTCACGCATTGAAACAGAACTCCAACTGGTACCACCTTACATACTGTTTCTGTACTGCAACTTTCCAACTTGAGTAAATAATAGCATAGTTTATCTGCCAACCATGTACTGTAGTCGCCATCTATCTATTCAGTTTTTATATCTACATCTTTATGGACATATACAGTACCAGTTCAACCATGCATACGTACATAAATGCACAGCATGGAACATAGGAGCATGTGCACATGCTGCAGCTCTGCGCGCCTTAGAACAACACACTTTTACTTTGCTACTGAATTTGATCCTGAATCTTGTTGTGTATACTTGTGCGTGCAGTGACAATAAAGGAATCTTGAATCTTAAATACACAGTTATGGTACAGAATATAAAAGATAAATAATATAAAAAATAGTACATGTAAAATTTGAGAGCTCTTTTATGTAGAGTGAATAAAAGGAAAGATAAAGTATAATGTAAAGTACAATGTAATTAAGGAACGAAATGAATTCACAAAGCAGGATGCAGCAGGAAGCCTTTCTGAGGAATATTTAGTCCGTCCCTCTTTCCCTCCCCCAGCCGCCCCCACTCCCTCAGCACCACTCCAGCCCTGCAGTATGCTGGCTGGTGTGTTCTTATATAAGAGACCAATCCTGTGGGAAGCCAGAATAGCTATGGAAGTCTTTGATGGCCACCACACAAAGGCACAAAGGCAAAGACGCAAGCTTTGATACTCATATCAGTTCACCTATTGCTTCTCTGGCGTCATAATACAGCCATTGGTATACTGTAGCTCCGCTTCTTCTGTCAGCACATACAGACTGCTGTATAAAGTGGAAAAGCCCCGTCCTCCAGGGAGGAAGTTTGTACACAATTACACAATGAAACCATGCGCAATAAGAGTATGCACATTCACACTTACTGCACATGCACATGCTCATAGATACATCATGCATTTGTACATTCATATATTCCCAAAGTATGCATGCATACGTACTGGAAATGCATCTGGTTTGCCTCTGATGTCTCTTGCGGGCAATGACATCAATATACTAATGTAATTTCAAAAGGACATGTGTCATACCCAAATAGCCCTTAGAGGATTAGAATTTTCTTTTTGTTCTTTTGCTCTCTTCTTCTAATTTTTCATTAAGTATTTGACATATTCTATAGCATTCGGGAAGGTTGTGTGTTGACCCTTATGAAGGGGCACTCACATAACTCATACACACATCTGTCATATCAGGCATACTGACAATGTAGGAGGTATTCTGATCACAGGTGTTTGTTCTCAAAGCACAGTGGTGTGTGTTTAGCATGGTTGTGTGAGTGTTCTGGGAGCTCAGCTTCATGTAGCTTCAACCACCTGCTCAGGTCATTTTTCCGGTCAGGGACAAGAGCGGTAGATAATGCTCTCATACAAAAAGTAGAGCTCTGAAATATATGTTTTTGGAAAGGAACTGACCCGTAAAGGATATTGTAATATTATTACAAATTGATTCAGCAGAATATGTCTGCTGAACTGAAGACTTTCGTAGAACAATATTCAGTTCATGTATGCTTGTTGGTCTACAACAAACGGTTTGTTAATTAAATGAACTCTCTTCTTCTTGTTCACTAGTAAGTAGTAAGATTTTGATCTAATTAGCTGTTGCTCAGTACTTGTGTCATCTGGACATTGCATGCTTGCATGCTTGTTTGCTCAAAAAGGGAGGGAGAGTATTTTGGATGTCTTTAGCTTGAAGCGCCCAGCCTCTTATGTTTGGAATATTTTAGGAGACTGAGAAGACAGGAATACACAGCAGAACTATGCCCAATAGACTTCTCTTCTCTTCTCTTCTCTTCTCTTCTCTTCTCTTCTCTTCTCTTCTCTTCTCTTCTCTTCTCTTCTCTTCTCAGCATCTAAAGACTTGACAGTGCTGCTGAGATTACGGTGACAGAGAAGTTGTCATCACATTAGAATGAGTGTTTTGATGTTTCGGGGGCACTATGGGTTTCCTGTATTTCTATGTCACTTCACATAATGTATTTCATGCTTTAATTCACCCTGTTTTAGTTGATTAGGAGAGCAGTATCAATTAAATACATAAAAGAGACGATTATTAAGGAAGCTGCAATAAAACTGATGATATATGAGGTTATTTTATCAAGCTGCAACACAATGCTTCAATGCTTGATGAGTTTGACACATGGTTTGTTTCCCCCAAAAGACAGCATGCTTACCAGATATCCCATGTAAATCATGGGTAATTTTTGCATTTGTCACAGTATCTTGACAAAGACTTTACCCAGTCATTCAACTGAAGCAATCTAATTAATAAACTGCCAATCACCCATCACAGGCAATGCTCGGGGTAAAACGAGATTCCATATTTGGAACTTTGTTGGTCTGTGATGAAACACATAATGGCAAGTGCATCATCAGAAATCAAACAATGTCAAGGCAAATTTTGGGGCATGAAAAAATAAATTATTATCATCATCATCAATAATATGGTGGTCTGGGGGGATTGGCATTAGTAGTGTAGTAGCGTCAGTGGTGTCAGTAGTGTATTTATTTAGATGCTGAATCTGTGTGTTTTGACAGGATAGTTTTTTTTTTTCTTGTGCTTTTGCAAAAGGAGATGGAAGCCAAAGGCTAATAAAGTAAAGGGGATTCAATATGTAGTGAAGAGGCAGAGCAAAGCAAAGTAAAGATAAGTGCAAAAACAGGATGGAAAAAGAAAGGCAAACACAAGAGAAAAGACACTCGGGTGACAAGTGTCCTCATCATGCCCTGGACTACTGTATTACTGCCCCCCAAGCACTCCTCCAGGCCTTAGCCCAGTTGGCTGTTACAGTGATGCAGAGAGCAAGAATATCATCTACTCCTACATACAAAGAGGAAAGAAAAAAGAAGGCACAGGCAGAGGAGGTGGAGCACCTTGTAAGAGACTGGGACAGCTGAAGATAAGAGCAGAAAGTCATCCAAAACAACAAAGGAGTATAGGACTACAGTGCGTATAAAAAAATGGGTGGTGGTGGGGGGGCGGGGGGCTCACAGTAAAGGATGTGAAAGTAGTAGCAAAAGGTTGCAGTGCAGTATCAAGAAAAAAAAATTACGAAGAAAAGAGAGCGCTTGATAAGAGAGTCGGAAGGAGCAGGAGGGATGGATTAAGGAGAGCCCCAGGTGGAAAAGGAAGTAAAGTTGCCAGCACTCCCTCTGGCATATGTCCTTGCCTGCAGGAACACCCAAGGACTAGGGAGAGGGCAGCTGGTCGTTAGCCACGTCCAGGCCAGGGTGTGCCAACAGTTGTCTAGCCATGCCAACATTAGCTATCCCATGCCAGCAACTGTCCTTGTTCGTAGAAAGCCGCGTCAAGCTAAACCTCTGCGGAATCTCTGAGAATACAAGGCAGCGGTGTTTGTGGCTCTCTTCTGTTTATTATCTGTTTTCTTATTACTTTAACTCCTGTCTTGTTTTGTTATTGAGGCAGCTGTAGATTTGCTTGATTCTCTGCTATGGCAGGAATTGGGCCACTAGCTATGTTGAATTTGAAATAGCAGTCATTTGAATTAACAAACATGATTAAATATTTACTGCTCTAATATATTTGAATGGATGGATGGATGGATGGATGGATGGATGGATGGATGGATGGATGGATGGACTATGAAGGCAGCTATTATATCAAATTTGAATAGAGGAATGGTTATTTTGTTTGACTGCTGCTGCTCCCCTCTACACCAAAGTCTAAATTATCTAAAAAATACTATTTATTTTAGACATCCTGTGCATTTTTCAGGCAGTCATTCTCATTTTTAAGCTTTAATTTGATTTGGTCCTCTGCTTGAGAGCCTATTCCTCCGAACACTTAGCAGACAGTGCAGATGAGGCCATTTGTTCCATCCCCTCATTTGCCAATGACAGGCAGTGTCTTCCTGATGTAATCATTGGTCATTAGGAAAAGGCATTAATTCTGTTATTTACCACAAACTCGGTATAAAGTATTTATATTCTTGTCTGTGTCTGTGAGACATACAGCTAGATAAAAACCAGATACGTCAAATTACTAGGTGAAGATGGGCGAGCCTTCTGATTGGGTTTTAATGATTAATGAGATTTTAGATGACTTTCTGTCTTCTCAGCTGGGTCCACTGGCTCTCAACAGTTGCAAGGATATGTGAAATATGCCTCAGCCTGACTTAATATTCATTGATAGTCAAGGAGTTAAAAAATATTGAGCTCAAAATTTTGAGCCTCTAAAGCAAATATTGACAGTAGTTAATCATTTTATTAAACCACAAGAAAACACAAATATTTTACAAATCTCGCAAAATCTTGTTTAAAACTAAAAATGACTGAATTCACTGAACCGAATTCACGGTTTTATGCACAAATTTGAGCTGGCACACTGGTTTGGATTTGAAGTCAGAAATTAATAAAGCATAATGCTCAACCACTAAAACTATGTTTTTCTGTTCAGGAATGCAAATAAATAACTGTAATTTGGCGTCTTAATTAAAGAAATACTTTACTTTTTTTCTGCTTTTTTTGCAAAACAGTAAATTAGAAAATTCATATATAATTATCATATTTTAGAATTAAAAATAACATTTTGATTAAAGCGCTTGCACATACTGGTGTATCTTGGTAATTACTAATACTGTCAATTTAGGGCAGCTGTGGCGTAAACCTTACACTTAATGATGGTCTAATAAATTTCTTAAGCACGGTATATTTTTTGATCTAAACTATCTCAAATTCTAGTAAAATTGAAAATTGTTTAGCCTAAAATCATAAATTAACCTCACAGGACTTTAAAATCTGTAAATTGACCTGTATGCTTAGCCTCACACTCACATTCACACCTATGGCCAATTTAGAATCAATGGTTAATCTATCTGCTAGACACCATACCATCATGCTGCCTCAGATAACCATTTCCTAAATAACTACTGTAACTACAGGTGGTGGAATGAGGAGAGAGCCTTCTAAACATTTTTTCTTATACCATTTGTGGTCCATCCACAAAAAAAAAAAAAGGATGTTAACACAGTTTCTTAGAATTCTATCACAACCTTGTTAGCAAGTGGGCAGCTTTAAGCGGAGTGCATCAGTTTCAGCAGCGTTATTAACTATATTGTGTGGTACACTGTGGCAAGTACTGAGCGAAGAGAAAAGCAATAAAGGCAAACACAAAACTTAAAAATGTCAGGCTGTCCTTTTAAATCTAAATCTGGTTGCAGGCTTGTTTAGACATAGAACAGCCTGCAGCCAATCTCTTTTTGTGCAAATAGCTCAGACTGAAGGTGTCTGCTGATCAAGCAAGCTGGGTAGAAGCATTATTTTCAGTGTGGTTGCAACATGCTGCTGTGTGTGTCCGTGTAAGAAGAGAATGTACCTGACAAGCTGTTCTTTAGCGGTGAGTGTAGGTGTCAAGCACACTGTTGATACTATGTAGCAAAAAATCCTAGGGCTACTAGCTGTCAGCTCAGTGCCAGCTAATAGCCAAATGAAGCAAATGTGACAATGTACATCAAACAGAACTGCATTCCATAATCATGATTAACAGTGTTTTTCAACATCAGTTTACCATTTGACATCCAATACTATTTATGTCCACAAATTTATTATTTCCTTGTACTTTTTTCTTAAACAATGGAAACAGTGAAAATTCATTCAAAAATTGAATTGTCACCTACTATAGTAATCTGCTTAAGTCCTTTCTCAAGAAGAAGTGAGATATAGTCGTTTTTTCATTATTTTCTTACATTTTCTGAGCATAGTATTTATTTATTTCAAGAGCAGAGTTGAAAAGCTTTTTCTATTCTGATGTTTGAGTAAAATATAAATAGGCTTGAGAACGTGTGCATATTTGAAGAGGCGTGTTATGAATAATAACAGCAAGGATTGCTCCTGAGATGGGTCTGCACATACGAGGTTCTGTGTCGTGTGACACTGTGTAAGATGTTGACCGTAATGAGATTTGTTTTGGCAGGTAGTTTCTATAGATGCTTTATTTCTTTCTAAATAGAATGAGGCTCGGGAAATAAAAACAAATGAGGACTGGGAAAAGATGGAGAGGGAAACACAGAAGAACATGAGGACGTGTGACGTGAGATGAGTGAAAAGCTTGAAAGAGAAATGGAGCCAACGAGTAAGAATCCCCAAGTGGTGGAGAACGCACCCTCTCTTTTCCCAAGTCTCTTCTACCAAGTGTTCTTTGCCCAATGTTACCATGGCAACGCTGGGTCTTTGACAAGCTGACCACATGCACAAACACTCACACTCTTGCACGTACAGTGAGTGTGTACACGGTGGCACACATGTACTGTGGCCACCTGCACAGATACTGTATCACACACACACACACACACACAATCTCAATAGAAGTTGCACCTGATGGCTGATAATAAGATCAAAAATCCTGGCTACACACCTAAAACACATAGTAATAATAATTCAGTCACAAACACATTTCCGACTATGCTTACATATGTTAGGTAGAAAATTAAATTGCATGCCGCGTCTGTCGTTCATAATCCACTGACATATTCACTGAACCAGCTCAATACATGGTTCCAAGTATACAATTACAGATTGCACAGGGCTGAGCTGTGCGCCTGAAATAAGAAGATCTAAACCTGATTCCATCTATCTCATCTCCTGCCCTCCCACACAAAGTAACCCTTTCACCTGCTAGCTGGTTAATTATCACCAGCGGCTATTTCGAGCATTATACTGGTCGCATTGAGCAGAAGGAGAGAGGATCTCATTCATTGAATAGAACAGATCAGCGTATAAAATATGTTAATCTGAAAACTTACTCTCCACAGCAGGATTATTTTTATTTACCCTATGAGGAAACATGAACTAAGAACAGTAAGAGTTAAAGTGTTGGCTTAGGCAGAAATAATATTATGTTTAATAAGGTTATAAAATTATTTTTAAAGTTGCAGTTAAGTAAAACCATATGTAAAGTAAATGTTCTGACCCCATGACTCAGTACCTGCAGTAACCTAAAGTAATTGTTTTCTGTATGACTTTATCAGTCTCTCATATCATTGAGGAGGAATTTTGGCCCACTCTTCTTTACAACATTGCTTCAGTTCATTGAGGTTTGTGTGGAGTTGTTTGTGGACATCTCTCTTAAGGCCCCACTGCAGCATTTCAGTTGGATTGAGGTTTGGACTTTGGGCCATTGCAGCACACTGATTCTTTTCTTTTTCAATCTCTCTCTAGTAGATTTGCTGGTGTGGTTGGGATCATTGCCTAGTTTTGTGACCCAGTTTCAGCCAAGCTTTAGGTGTCTGACAAATGGCCTCATATTTAACTCTAGAAATCTTTGGCAACCTTTGGGAAGTTCATGGTTGATTTACTGACTACAAGGTGCCCAGATCCTGTGGATGCAAAACACCAAATAATCACCCCTCCACCATTGTGTTTGACAGTTGGTATAAGTTGTTTGTGCTGATATGCTGTGTTATATTTTCTCCAAACATGGTGCTGTGCATTATGGCCAAACATCTTCACTCTGGTCTCATCTCCCCAAAGGACATTGTTCCAGAACTCTTGTGATTTCTTCAGATGCAACTTTGCAAATCTAAGCGACTTTCTGCTGGCAACCCTCCCGAATAAACCACACTTCAGTTCAGTCTCTTTCTAATTATAACATCATGAACTTTAACATGTAACATTTGATAACTGAGGCCTGTAGAGTCTGAGATGTAGCTCTTGAGTTTTTGCAGTTTCTCTGAGTTTTGCGCAGTCTGACCTTTTAACCTGACTTTTTAAAAATTTGTTGGGATGTCCACTCCTGGGAATATTGGAAACTGTTTTGATTATTTTCCAGCTGTGAATTATCTTACTCAGTGTAAAATAATAGAGTAATAACTGTTTGAAAAACGCTTTATATCCCTTCTCAGTTTTATGGTTAGCAACAATTGTTTCTTTAAGATCACAGCTGATGTCTTTAACACACCTTTAACACAAACTGCCTAAACATCTGCTTTGATAGATGTGCTCACACGTGGCGATGATTAGTTAATCAAATGCATTTGATTAGCAGCACGTGGCTGCAATAAGGGTGTACTTAGTTTTACGCATCACTGATTCTTCACTTTAGCTCAGTTCCTATTAAATAATGGTGCAATATGGCACATTTTGTTGTTCATCTGAGACTGTATTTACCTAATTTTAAGACCTGCTAAGGACCAGATTGTTTCTAGTACACCCTAATATGTAAAAACTTAGAATTGAAAGAGAGTGTACTTTTTAAAAAACACCATGACTACTATTAGGCTAAAAATAAAATTGAACACATTCAAATCTTTTCCTCTCCCTCTTTCCAGCCCCCAGATAAGGAAGGCGGGCTCCCGAAACAGGTGGGCAACAAGACAGAGTGTGGCCTGCTGGGACTAGTCTTGGACCTGAAGCGTGATTACCAGCCAATAAGAAACCAGATCCCAGAGGAGAAGCTTTACAAAGTCTACACCTTCAACTCAGTCAGGAAGTCGATGAGCACTGTCATAAAGCTGCCTGATGGTAGCTTCCGCATGTACAGCAAGGGAGCCTCTGAGATTGTACTCAAAAAGTGAGTCTGCTTTTATAATAAATAAAAAAAAATAGCAGTTTTACAGTTGTATACTTTAATAAAGTGCTCTGTAGATTTCTAC
>VUQJ01043812.1:0-11957 GCA_015108635.1 Andinoacara biseriatus
TTTTTGTCCTCTCTCTCTCTCCCCTCAGCCCCAACCGGTCTCAGCAGATGACTGCCCCTCCCTGAGCCTGGTTCTGTTGAAGGTTTCTTCATGTTAAAAGGGAGTTTTTTTTTCCCACCGTCGCCAAGTGCTGCTCATAGGGGGTCGTTCTGACTGTTGGGTTTTCTCTGCAGTATTGTTGGGTCTTTACCTACAATACAAAGCGCCTTGAGGCGACTGTTTGTTGTGAATTGGCGCTTTATGAATAAAATTGAATTGATTTGTACAGTTTCAGAGAAAACTGAGGACATTACCATATTGTAACATATTGCCATTTGTGAGCAGTATTTCATAAACACTGTTAGAGGTGACAAAACTATTTGAGTTACAATTTCAACATAGGAGGAAAAAAAAGATGAAATCCAAATGCGTGTTTAATAACAACAATTATATAGTCTTAAAATACCCAGATTAAGTTGGGTCAGCTCTCCCTTCAAATCCATAAGCATTAATCAACTTGTGATTATTCCTGACTAAAATAGAAAAATACCTTAAAGTAGTATTTATAGTAGGTACTTTTGTTCCACTTGATGACAAATGCAAAACAGACTCAGCACAAACACTTTAAACAGCATTTTTTTTAATTATTATTTATGACAAAGGTTTACAAGCTGAGATAAAGTGAAAGCTGAAATGCAGACAAATCCTACAGGCTTTGTGTTCCCCTCGATTGGGGTTCATTTTTAATATGTTTATAAAATAAACTATCCATACAGGAAGCCGTGATTGTGACTTCAGGCTGTGTACGTATGCAAAAACCGTGAAAGCCAAAGCGTAACACTTTTCTCTGTCAGTCTTCAGTTGGTGTTGAGCGGCTTTTCGGGATGCTGCGAGTTGTTCTGGCTGCTGCTGTAGGCCTCGCTGAGCTGCTGAAGGTCTCTGAGCAGACCTGCAAACTGCTCCTCCTGTGTGAGCACATAATGAGACCAGTTAATACACTGAAGTCATCTCACTGAAGTCACTAAGGTGTAAATATCCAATACCTTAAAGGGAAGGACAATGACAAGAACAGATACATTAAATTGAATTGCTCTTAAATGTGGAGTAAGTCATTTTTTTTCCTGATGAAGAAATGAAGCGTACAGATCCCAGCTGATAAAGATCCTCTGTGGGGCTTATTTAAACATCAAACATGAGGTGACTGTGTCTACTGCTCCCATGACTCAGGGTGTCATTTATAAATATCTTACAGTTATAATTCTCATAAGTTAGTTACAGTCACAGGACTAAAATGAAATCATGTATTGTCATGTATGTCTAATCTTAGGCTAAATGCAGTGATGCAGGTCTGCACTGCAGCGCTGTCAAAGCCCGAGGTAGCTGCAGAACAGAAAATAAAAGCATTAGATTTATATCAGTATAACAAATTAAGTGTTGATACTTCATCTAAGTTGACTGTTTTATGTTATTATCCCACTGAAACCTTAAAATCTAACTCCTTTGTGACAGGATGCTTTCTGGATCAAATGAAGGCAGATGCAGGTCACCTGCATTACCGTCACAGACCACCAGGGGCACCAGCCTGCTCTGTGGGATCAATAGAATAAAATGCGCATCGTGCAGTGATCTGTTCTTCTTACCAGCACATTCACTCTGTCAGCTGCTGCAATGGCAACACTCAGCTTCCTCTCATCTTCCTCCCTTTCCTCTTCAATCACACCCAGCCTGCAACAGACACAGATAGGAAGACGCGCCGCTAACACTGAGATTGAACATAAGTTTAAAAAAATGCAGACTTTAAAAACACGATACATAAAATGTGATTAAAACTTTGAGTACAGGTCAAATAAAAAAATAAAGGAAAGAAATGAGTGCAAACAACTTCTCAACTGAGAAGCTTTCAGCAGTTTTCAGTGTAACAGCCAAAGTTTCCCAACTCAGAGGACGTGTGGAGCAAAACCAGGAGAGTGTTTGCTGTTTTTCAGTTTACTGTGGCTCTAAAATTTAGGTAGATGCTCTCCATCGTGTGGGCACAAAAAGCAGCTTCCTGAAATGTAGTTACAGTGCGTTCAGGCAGACAGGATGAAACCTTGGTGCCATTGCTCTGGAGCCTATAAGGAGAACTGCAGTACATCTTGTGCTGGTTCATGTGCTTTTGGAATGTTTTGGACACACAAACTTAATCTTTAATTGCCAACACTTGTCACATTTGTCTCTCTGTAACTGCTTCTGCTTCCCAAAAATCAAATGAAGGTGAAGGATTTGGATTTTGGCACGCAGGAGGAGATCCCACTGCAGAGGCACAAGCTGAACTAACAGGACTTTAACTGAGGGATGTAAAAGTAGCAGCTGCTCTGAAATCAGTCCAGAGATGCTGGAGAAGATGTTGTTAAACATGAGATCAGCCAAATTTAAACTGGATAAGGATTTGAATCACATCCTGTATTTATTGTCAAATGGAACCCACGTGGTGATGCACAGTCTTACCTGAAGGTGGCACTGGCGAGCTGCTCTTCACGCACAGCCAGCAGATTCCTGAGCTCACTGACCTCAGCCATCAGCATTATATTCTGGTCCTGGCTTTGAATGATGAAATCCTCCAGGCGCTTCGCCATGTCCAGCTCCCGCTCCGTCACCTGCTCTATGCCCAGGCGGAGCTCCGACAGCTCCTGAGCATGCTGGGAAATACAAGTATATAAACCATGGCATTGAAATCTTGCACTTTACAGCATCCCTGTAGCAGGTAGCAGGTTTGACAGACCTTATCCAGTAAGCTCAGCTGCTCATCCTCAGCCTTCAGCTCACTTGGCTGCCCGATGTGGTTGCCTGGCAGGTTGGGGTCCCCTGGTTTAATCCAGGGAACCGGTGCAGGTGGACGCTTCACAGAAACACTCTGAAAACACAAGAGAGGAGCTCCCTACATTATTCCTCTGAGTGAAACCTAACCGTGATATCTGTGTACCTACACAGCCCACGGTGATGTTTGCAGTGATCCACGGTTATCAGAAATTTCAGTAATCTAAATATTTTGAGTGTTTCTGCAGGAAATATTTAAAATATTACACAACTGCAAACAATTAGATTTAGTTTGAACTGTGATGAATGCAGTTTGTTGTTGATTATCAGTTCAGCTACATTTTGGTGTTAAATTGAAACTAGCACACTTTAATATATAACTCCCTCAAACATATTTTTAAATATTATCGGAATAAAGTAAAATTGTTCCATGAGATGTAATAGGAACAGTCCAAAAACATTTAATTTTGTTTGTATAATTTATGCCTTTAAAATTTTGTTTTTTAGTATAAAATTAATTGTATTTAAACATTTTAAAATATCTTTCATGGGCAAAGGATACGTGCTTGCTCATTAATAATGCTTGATTGATGTTTAAAGCTTTCAGCGTATGATCTGCAGGCTGAAGTAAACATGAGCTGCTATAAGAGGAGACCCACAGTTCCTGTCTGCACTCACAGTATTTGGTGGTGAGATGAGCGGCTGGTTAGGCTCCGCCTCCTGTTCGTGGTCCGACGTCGGCAGAGCCTCGGAGCTCGTCTGCCTCTTCATCTTCACTTGTCCGGGACGTCTGTGAGGCGCACTCTGAGTTCGAGCGATCGGTTTCCTCCTTTGACTCCTGACGTCCGCGCTGCATAAATATATTCGTGTATTAGTTATTTAATGACATTCTCATCATCCTGTGTCTCAGCTGCACAGAAGAAGGATGATATATATGAACAACATGACTTCTTGCATTAACAGGTACTGAAATGATGGGTCTTCACATATGTTGTGAATGATTTTCTAAATATTTTAATATTTCTACTTCAGGATGAAAGAATAATTAAACAATATTAATAAAGCACCTTAAAATAACTGTTGTTGTGAACTGCTGCCATTTAAATAAAATACATCTGAATCACAGAGAATTTGTCAGGTAACTGAATAGCTTCAGAAAGCTCTTCCTCCACACCTGACATTGGGAGGGGCTGTGTCTGACCTCCACTGTGACTTTTTGAACCTTTTTGACATTTACACCAGCTTTATGCAGTAAGCATATGCAGATCTTCTTTCTCATTCTTGATCATGGATCATACCTGTCTCGTGGGCTTTTGGAGTCCTGAGGAAGCTGCTGGTAAGACGACTGAAGAGGGCTGTACTTGCCCAAATCCTTAGGAGGAATATACAGTGGCTTGGTTTGTCCTGTTTGGCTGCAGGAAAGGCACCGCTTCAGTAACATGCAACGGTATTGATATAACGGACAAATCAGACAAGATGGAGGTCTTCAGCATACCTGTTAATAACGATCCGAGGGGCATCGGGGCCCAGTGAGTCTGTTATTTGGTTCAGGATTGAAGGCAGAGGGTGCAGCTTGTCAATTGTTTCCTGAGGGAGAAACGAGCTGCAAGTTACTGTTCATTAAATATGTGCTAAACACATATTTACTGTCAGGCCTTTAACCTCTTCACACCCACAGAGACCTGATCAATGCTGGGATTAAGGTTCAGCTCACGTCTGGCCCGTTATATGGAACACACGGGCAGACGTGAAGTTTAAATTCTGAAAAGCTGCTCAAGTGGATTCCCAAAGGTAAAAGTGCTGCGGCCCACCCAGCAGAAGATAGTTCTGCTGGGTGGGCCGCAGCAGGCCTTTAATCACAAACTCTGATCACAAGTATTTCCTTCTGTGGGTTTCTCTGATTAATTTTGATCTTTTGCTTGTTTTATTTAGGACACCTGACTGCTCCATTTTTGTACTTTATCACTACTGTAGAGACTGCAGATGAGTTCAAGAGTATTATGTTATTAAAGTTATTCATCTAATTCTTGTGACTTCATCTGCAGTACCTTCACAGCCCACCTGGAGGCTGCAGCCAACAGGAAACACTCCCATACAGCCTCCATCTTGTCAACATGACCTAAGAGGTTAGAATTAGTGCGTGGGTACATTTCTCCATACGTGACTGTAGGATGGTCGTATAGCTTCGGGAACCTCCAGTAGCCCAGATTTCAGCGTTGGAACTGAGGTTATCTTCAAATAAACTCTATCTAATGCATTGTCTTCTGTTGTGGTTACACAACACAAACTAGCTTTTTATGCACGAGCAGATCCAGACTCTCACTGAGCATCAACAACGGAGCTGGAACAGTCAGACGTTGCAGTAAAGCCTGTGTGTGTGACATTTATACAGTCTACTGAACAGGCTGCTAGCCCAAAACATACACAGGCTAACATGGACTGGACTCATGTGTTTGCCTGTCTACCTGGTTCTTCTGGTAGATGATGTCCACCAGCAGTCCATGGAGCACAGCCAAGCGCAGAGGCAAATCCACATAGCCGTCGAAGGAAGTCATTGGGATCTCAGTGTCTGCATTTGACACTGTTTGTAGGAAGCCTCTCATCCCATCCCAGTGCTGCTCCAGGAATTCGTTCATAAAGAGCATGTACTCCTCCTTTTCCCCAAACCTAAGTCAGAGCGACAAATTTCATTTTGATATTTCAAGTAAATTAAGCATGTATTTTTAATTCATGTTCCCAGATTTATCTGCTCAGTTACAAATGTGACATAAACCACTAACAAGGTGAAGTTGGCCAGATTCTGGATGACTTTGGCCGTTAACGTCAGGGTACGCAGGGTGTTCTGCTCTGGGTAAGGTTGCATGAGACCAAAAAGAGAAGGACTGAGGATGGCAGGACATAAGAAGCGAAGGAAGAGGGAAGCTGAGATGAGACGATGGCCAATCTCTGGTTTGCCCTGGTCTTCGCACACCTCCACCCAGCTGGAGAAGATCTTGTTCAGCTCTTCAGGAAAGGCCCTAAAGGAAAGAAACATGTCAAACATCAGCTCTCTGAATGTGAGAGATGCCCAAATTATTTGCTGTACAATGAGCTGTTTTCTCTCACCCGTAGAGCTCAATAATCCTCTGCACCACCTTCTCGCAGGTTTCACTCAAGTGCTTCTGGTTGCTCGACAGTTCAGCCGCAGGGCATTTACGAGGGTCGACTTCACAGTTCTCAGTTGATGCGTAAAGAAGGTTTATAAACTCCCCTGCATTGAAGAGAAACCACAGAGCTCAGGGAAACCCGGAAAGACCCGATACAGGAAACCACCTTCACCACTGAACTGCCCTACCTAGTGTGTCGATTAGGTACTTCTGACCAACTAGCTTCATATATTCATCGATGGCTTTAGTGGCCAGTGTGTTCTCTCTGAAGATCATTGCTTCTTTTTCTCCTTGACGTTCCACCTCAGCGCTCCCCAAATCAATGAGGAATTCCTAAGAAAAAGAGATTTTATTAGAAACACGCTTCTGATTGCTCTTTTTTGTATTTTTAAATCAAGTTGTGGGAAAACAAAACTCTGATTCATGCATGCATTTAAACTTATACTCATTCTCCACCTTGGCTTTGCCAATACTCTGGAGTACATGGACCAACGCTCCTGCCAGCTCCTCCTTCTCCTTCACATTCAGAAGTGGCTCCAAGTTTCTGCACATTTCTACATAATCCACGGTCACGTACTCGGCAAACTCTTTGTATTTTTCCATCGGCAAAACCTGCAAGTTCTGGAAACGGGCCTTGATGCGGAGTGAAGCCTGCGGCCCCAGAGGTTCTTTGTTCCCCGCTGAGCCTGATGCCTTGTACGGAGTGATGGGGTACCACTTCTCCTGAAAGGTCCTCCCTCGAATGTCAGCTAAAGGTATGGTCACGCTGCCCAGTGGGTGTAGGGTGGAGTCGTCTCGAGAATGCCGCTTTTTCTTGGGGTCTTCTTCGCGGAAGAGGTGAAGGCTGATTTGGGAGATACAGGGTAGGTTGTCAAGCTCAAAGAATTCACCCCAGAAGAGTTGACACCCTCCAGCCCCACCTCCATTGGCCCCCAGGCCTCCCGAAGACCCGGCAGAGGCATCTCCTGCCAGGCTGGAGCGGTTGGGCAGCTTGCCGACAGCTCTGCTGGTGGTGCGGGCAAACAGGGTCCCGTCCAAGTGTACCTCACAGTAATAACGCTTTTTGGGCGGCAGATCCTTCGCTTCATTTACCCACAGACTCAGAGAGTTCTCTGTGCGCTCGATGTTGTCCTGTGAATACATCAAATGTTTTTATCAACTTTTGGATGCTGCATGAGAAGTGGAAGAGGTGGCTGAAAGCTCACCTTATTGGGCTGCGCCGCTCGCCTCAGATCTTCAATCCAGCGGTCACGCTCGGCGGCTGAGGAGCAGCCGAAGCAGTGGGTGTTCTCAGAGTTGATCACCTGTAGCATATTGAAACCAACAGGACTGCGTCAGTGTTACTGGAACGTTACCTTGTGGTACTCCTTTAGGAACCTATAGGAGTGCACTTTAACACAGAAGCCAAAGTCTACCTCAAAGCAGTACTTCTCCCCCAAAATGGAGCTGTGGACCGGCCTGATGACAGTGCTGGTGTCTGCACTCAGATCTAGTGTCCCCACTGGACTGACTGGAATTGACACAGACTCCCGGGAACTATAGACCCTTGAAATCAGACACAGTAGAAGAATTCAGTCAAAAAGGGTGATTTGTCAAAGATACTCACAGTTTACATTTTCACTAAACCTTCCATTACCACCATTGCTGTTTTCAAAAAGAACACCTTGCAGAGAGTGATTGCCCCAAAGGTTTCAGCCTATTGTCTTTGTTTCACTTCGGTGAGGTTCGCTACGAAGTTGGTTGGTTTGAAGGTGGATGGATGGATTATAAGCAGGATTTTTTTCAGCATGAGTTTCAGGCTTTACATTTTGACAATGAGAGAAGCTACTTTAGACCACAGGTGTACATGGATTGCACTGTATTTGCCTTCCAAAACACAGCAGCATGGCTTACTTGGATCCTTTGACGAGTCCAGATGCATTTGGTTGGGTGTTGCTGTTCCTCTTGGCCTTATTCTCGAGACGTCGCTTGATCAGTGCCTACGGGTGAAGAATGCAAACGCGGTGCATGGGAGCAATTATGCGTTATATCAACAGGAAACGAGGCACTAGCACAAAGATTGTCTCTGGTGCATATTGGACTCACCCTCACACCGCCATCTTGAGCCTTTGGTCGAGGACCTACGCCAGACTGGCCCACGTGGTCGGGGCTACATTCTAGGGAGTGGGATGAAAATTAAATTCAGTATTTTTTGTTACTGTTGGCAGCATGAGTTAGCTTAACTAAAGGAAATTAAAGGCAGTACTCATTTTCTTCCATTTAGAGCTTGTGGTCAGGACATCTTTCTTCCTTTTATGAGTCAGCTGTTTGTGGCATCAAACCAAGTGTCTGACAGAATACTTCTACAGCAGATGTTATGTGTCGGTGAAGCAGGAATAGCACTGGTGTGATTGATAAAATTAATGCTAACTGCATGCCCTTCAGGTCAGTTCCAGGTCATACGAGGTCACTTAGAGCAAACTAACCTGTGCTTTGTCTGATATGGAAAAAAGCAGTAAAATCAGTTATGCACACACGCTTCTCTGAAAACTTTGCAAGCAAAACTCAGTTTTGTCACTAACACACTCATTTCTGAACTTCCACTGAAGAAAGACTCAAAAACAATGTTTTAATATTGCCAAATATGTCAAGACGAGGCAGCAGAGGATGTGGGTTATAGCTGTAATCTGATAGCGAACGCTTTCTGAGTGAAGTTCACATGTATCACTACATAACGTTTATTTTATTTTAGCTTTGCAGAGACCAAACTCAAAAATTCCCATTTGGATTTCACCTGATTTGTGGGGAATTTTTAACTCTTTAGTCACCAGATAAAGACGTATTCTATCAATCTGTTATCTGTAGTTAGTGATGTGAATGTGAAAGATAACAGTGTTAGATTTTTTCTCTTCGCTTACCCAAAGCCCCACCACAAACAATCCAGCGTCTAAATCCCATCATTTAGTCCAGAGGTGCACGCCAGATTCCCGTTACTTCAGTCTGTCTCATTTCCCTTCTGCCGTCCTTCACAGAGCCAACCTCAGTGCAGGATCGCTTCCACAGAGCAGCCTCTGAGCTTCCTCTACGCAAAATATCTAAACTCAATGGATTCGAGACACTGACTAAATCGTCTCTCTGCCTTTCTGCAAGTTTTCATTGGACTGCTAAAACACTGTCTTGATGCTATCTTCCCTAGAGGAAAAAACACAGAGGAAGCAATCTGACAGAGCCTGCCACAAATAAACATTTAGCTATTTCCTCTGTGACTTCTGCGGAAATAGTGAAATAGTCGGTGTTGATGTCAGAAACAGTTAAGATGGGGGTGTGTGATGATTTCTCTTCACAGCATTTTGAATCTGCTTTACGTGTGTTCACGGACCTGCGTCAATCTCTGCCAGGTTCTGCATGCTGAGGTTGGACAAGCAGCTGCTCACACGGTTTCGAGTCCACATGGTTGGCTACGAAGGACACACAAAAACAGGCATTTTCACTCTCTGTGGTTATGACAACTCGAGTTGAAACTCTTTCCAGTGTGAGTGAAATGCTGCCATCTGTGTTCACCTCTTCCTCTGGAGAAATGAGAATCTGCCCATCCTCCAGGGTGCAGCTGCCAATGTCCCACAAGGGGACCTCCTGAGGCGGAGCCCATTGCAGGCGTGGGAGCTCACAGGGTCCAGCTGGTGTCGGCTCGATCTCATCCAAACCTGCACACAAGCCAGCGTTGCACAAACAAGCACAGTGTGATGTTCATCGCTGCATGATTTACATACTGGTGTAAGGTCAATATGCACATATAATGACTTGCTAAATACAATCCAATGCTTGTGTAGATTTCTCTCACTTTGAAGACGTGACGGCACATTGTTTGTGATGTACAGATACTGCAGCTGCTTTTGATTTTTGCTAATGGCACTTATCTCCCACAGCCTTTGGCCCCTCCCATTTGTGGTGTTGCCTTGGCTACTGACGCTATCTCCCTCTTTATCCCAGGACACGCAGACCTGCGCACATCCTGTGACGCGCCACTTTTTTGTTCGTTTTTTAACCCTCAGCATCCTTCATTGTGTTTTTACGTGGTCGTCGAGGTTACAGTATTTCAATATGAAGAGGTATAAGTTATAAGATCAGAAGTAAAGCGATTGAAAACAACGATCTTCCCTCCTCGTTAATTTCTGTGCAGCCATATTTTATTGGGCTCACAGCTGCATGATCTTCCTCCCTGTGTTGCAGATGTGTCTCTCACTTTCTGTGAGCTGCCATGAAGAGAGCAGAGAACTGAGAGTTCTGATGTCAGACAGTCAGAGGATACACCTTTTTTAATATTTAGCTGCTGCATAAGTAGGCAAAAAGAAGCAATGTGTGCAAATGTGGCTCTAGATTTGATATTTTTGTATCTTCATCTCTACGTGAAGGGTTCTGGCTGGATTTGCATACATTTGTATCAGAAAAAAGGAAGACACAAACTTCCAGCACAGTTGGTTACATTTGTGCACAGTCGTGTATCTCGAACTGTGCACTTCATCCTCACTGTTGGGGAAGTTGGTTCGTAAAATGTGGGTAAGCGTGGGTGCTGGTTTGTAGCTCTTCAGTTACTTTAAATTTCTGGGTCATTTCTCTGCAGTTTTGGAGGTTTTGGTGTGAGAGTCTGAAAGTAGTCATGAGGAAGATGAAGCTTTTCAGAAGAAGAGAACCATCAGCAGAAAGCAGGTATCTGCTGTGAGAGACCTTTAGATTTGAAGCTTGGCCCCACTCTTGCCTCACACAAATGACCTCTACTTTGTCCTAATAGTCCTAATAATCGCTTCCATCTATCCTACTCTGTTTGTTTAGAAAATATTCCCACAATCACATACTTTTGTTTTGTCTCTGCACTGATCATTTTTCTTCTTCTTCAGACTTTCAGTGAGACCCCTCTGGAGGTCCGAGGCCTTTCTAAGGGGTCAGGCTCAGATTTGCCACAGTGTGTGATCACGCTGCCCTTCAGCTCATCGGGTAGCGGCTCAAGACCAACTCAGATTATGTTTAGAATATTTAGTTTAAATTAATTGCTGGTAAATTATGTTTAAGCTATTTTCTGATGAGGTCCATTCTTTTGCTTGGGATTTTTAATAGTGTGTAAATATGTGTAAATAGTTGTATATTTCTACATCTGTGTAATACACCGACTGCTGTGTGTTATTACATTTTCCTGCATACATACAAATATGAAAGGTTATTTAAATGACATTTTCTGGCTCTTCACATTATAATATTTGAATTAACTTCATATGCGGTACTTTGTGCGGTATTACCTGGCAGTAAAGATGGCGTGCTGCTCCGGCTCTGCAGCCTGGGCTTCTTGAGCTTCTGGGACACAGTTCGTAGGTACTTTTTAAAGAGTGCCCCTCCACCCCCTTTCTGCGAGGGGTCGCCGGAGGAAGCCCCCGAGGCCTCTGCAGCAGCAGAAGTGGCTGCAGATGAAGATGAGGCAGCCTGAGCCGAGTTGGCAGAGGAAGAGGAGAGGGCTGCAAACAGAGACCCAGGAGGCTCGGACAGGGCCCTTCTGAAGGGGTTCTTCCTCGCACCTCCGGAGGCTTTTTCAGCCTTGGCTCCCTCGCTGCTTTTCCCATTGGACGAATTCTTGTCTCCAGGGTCCTCACTCAAGGCCTTGCGCCAGTTTTGCATCTTGCTCCATTTGTTGCTAGAGGCCTTCTGAATTTTATCCATCGTAGATGTGGAGGAGGCTGCTACGCTTTCCCCCTCTTCTTTCTGCTCATTGAGGGTTCCCTTAGAGCCAGTGTGCCACTTGTATGTGTTGAGTGGGTCACTGGTCTCAGAGGTTTGTGGAGGCTCATTGTCCTTCTCCGGTGACCCCTGTTCCTTTGATACCGGCTGAGCTGCAGGCTCTGAATCTTTCTCCTCAGTGCCCATTTCAGACGTTTAGCTTGTGAATAAAGTTGTCTCTCTTTTCAAGGTTGCATCAAAAACCTTCACAGGAGAATTCACCTGCTTCCCTCCTGATTCACAGTCGCTTTGAAGATTGTGCTAAAGACCAAGCGCTCTCTACCTTCTCTGGTT
>VUQJ01043814.1:0-16482 GCA_015108635.1 Andinoacara biseriatus
GGAGCAGTAGGTGTTACTGTTTATCTTTGATGATTTGTGTAGCTTAGAGAAAAGGATATAACAACACTTCACATGTGACCCTCCAGATTTTTTTTTGCATTGTTTAGTCTATAAAATGTCAGAAAAATGTGTTTTGAGTACCCATTACTTGGGATATGTCTTCTATTGTCCAGCCAATTTTTCCCCTCCTGACATTTACTTAGTGTGTGTTGTTTTTTTCTTGTTAGAGTGTGCGTGAGCAGGATGTGAGGGCTCTGATTCTGGTGCCAACCAAAGAACTGGGTCAGCAGGTGCAGATCATGATGAGACAATTAACGGCGTACTGCTCCAGGGACGTTCGAGTGGCTGACATCTCTAGCAAAGCTGATCTGTCAACTCAGAGGTCAGCACATTTCTTTCTGTCAGGAAGCCGACGGGGCTTAAACTTTAGATAGGGGAAAGTGGCGAAACTTTCAAAATAAGAGACTGGATTGTCCAATAGTGAAATTATTCCCACTGTTGTCTAGGTTAGATGAAACATCTCATGTACTTGAACAGCCATCAGCATACCTTAGCGGCCCACCCAAGTAAAGTCTATTTGGATGGTCTGAGTAGGTTTTTTTTGTCGTTTAACTTCCTGGAAAGCTTAGTAGACAGAAAAAATGTAATCGGTTCAAAATTTGCTGTGCGGTGTACTGTTCTCCTCACTACACCTGTACAGTTGTTCTACATCTTAGAATGTGTTATAGTCCTTCCAGAGTTTTAAACATCTGGATGACTTGCTGAAGTCTAGGTATATGTATCGTGCAAAAGTCTTGGCCCACCCCTGAATTCTTTGCATTTTGTTTCCAAGGAGGCAGACTTGTAATTTTGAAAAAAGTTTTGAGCAATAGTTCTCCAGGCTTTGTGAAGGTCTTCTAAAAGTTTTTTTTTTTTTTTGGACATTATCTGCTTTTTCACTTATTTTCATTACAATCTGTAAAAACATAGTGGCGGCTCTGTCATGATTTGAAGCTGCATTTCAGCCAGTTGTGTTGCGGATCATGTTAATGGAATTATCAATGCAGAAAAGTTTTGATCCATCGTGCAATACCATCCTAAAGCATCTAATGGGCAACAGCTTCCTTTTTCAGAATGACAGTGATCACAAACTGCCAAGACAGTAAAAGAATACCTGGATCAAAACATACGGTATCAGTCACAGATTAGCCTCCCCTGAGCTTAGACCTCAACATTATTGTAGGATCATCTTGACAACTGAACAAAAGGCAGCCAGCATCCAAAGAGCTTTGGAGTTTCCTTTTCAAGAATCTTTGGGGACTACTTAAAGAAATTGCAAGAAAGCTTACCTAAGATAATTCAGGCTGTGTTGAAGAATAATGGTGGTCATACCAAATACCGACTGTTGAGCTTGTTAAAATTCTACAAATTCTGTTTTTACCTGATATGCTGTATTTTCATATGTTTGCACGTCTCAATAAAATACTGAACCTATTTCTCATTTTCCTAGCAAAATGTAAATAAATGAAGTAGCGCAAGACTTTGTGTGGTACTGTATCGAGTACTGCAAGTACTTTTTGTTTTAATCTGCAGTTCATTTACTAGTGAACAATCCTCCTTGCTCATGAAATTATATTGCGAATGATGATCACTTTTGCTTCTGAACAGGCCCATTTTAATGGAGAAGCCCGATGTGGTTGTGGGGACGCCGTCCCGTGTGCTTGCCCATCTCAATGCCCAGAACCTGGTCCTGCATTCTTCTCTTGAGATGCTGGTGGTAGACGAGGCAGATCTGATCTTTTCTTTTGGCTTCGAGTCTGACCTGAAGAACTTGTTGTGGTGAGAGTGTACAGATTTTTACTCACTTGCCCTGTGCAGGTGTGGTCTTCTGCTGCTGTTTGTTTTAAAATTTTCATTATAAATATAAAATAAGTAGTTGGCTTCAAGGAGGCATAACAATTGTAAAATAAAGGAATAGCTGTCCCGAGACTAGCATTACATTGGGGGAAAAAGGGCTCATGGTGTGATATATGGCAAATGGACTAGTTCTTATATGGCACTTTTCTACTACACTCAAAGTCCTTTTATGCAACATGTTTCAATTCACTTTGCTTATTCAGTCTGCTGTTGAATTCAAAGGTGCTTTTTTTAATTTTATCATATAAATTGATTGATGTTCATAGTAAACTTGAACAAAACGTCAAAACATAAAGTTAAACTATGTATAAGTAATGCCTGTGAGCCAAAAGCTCAGGCTTCAGAATGCTGTGTGATCTCACTGAGTGGAAATCCCTAATATGGTCGTCTCGGGCACCCAGCCCTGGCAGTGAGCACAGAATACAGAAGCAGTCAGAATGCTGTTCAAACATTCTGTTTGTGACTCCCAGCCAATCAGAAGAAAAGGGGAATGGAGCTACAACAGCTTATTTTCAGCCAAGTGCTTGCTTTAGTTTGGCTTAGGTCAGTTATTGTAGCTTTAATGTCAAATTAAACTTACTTTAATTGTATTTGTTTTTTTTCTTTTTTTAACAGCCATTTGCCAAAAATCTACCAGTCTTTCCTGATGTCGGCTACTTTCACCGAGGATGTCCAGGCCTTAAAGGAGCTGCTGCTGCACAACCCTGTAATGTCCCTTTCACACTCAAGCCCACAAAGGTTTTCTGTCTTCTACACAGTTGAATGTTTAGAATTATTATTATATAATAATAATACTTGAAGTTTGCAGTGTAATTCACTGTTTTGTTCTTTAGCTGCAGTATATTAACCAGTTTTCCACCTACTACAAGTTCTAGCGAGAGCTCGGCCCATATTACCAGCAATAAGTCAGACCTGTTCCTGGTGGGCGTTGGACCAGGGCTGCCCTTTGTCACCGATTCTGTTTCTAATTTTTATGGACAGAATTTCTAGGCATAGCCAAGAGACGAATGGCTTCCACCTTGGTGGTGTCAGAATCTCATCTCTGCTTTTTGCTGATGATGCAGTCCTGTTGGCTTCATCAAGTGGTGGTCTTCAGCTCTCAGTGGAACAGTTCGCAGCCAAATGTGAAGTGGCTGGCATGAGACCCTCTTAGGCCTCTTTTCCACCGACAGGGTGCTGGTGCCAGTATTTGAACCGTTCAGCGGTTTTTCCACTGCAAACGCGCTCGGGTAAAAAATGGGTTCAACTCAGGTCGCGCAAGCTAGCTGGTCATGACTGTGAATTAGGTTGGGCTCTAAGGCTGAACTTGCTGCTTTGTATCAGTTCATATGGCAAATAAAAAGGACACAAAGTGCGTACTTGTCATTTGTCATGGTAAAGAGGGCGCTGAGTGTGAAAGCGAAGCTGTCGATTTACCCGTCAGTCTATGTCCCTACCCTCACCTATGGTCACGAGCTTTGGGTAATGACTGAAAGAATAAGATCACGAATACCTCCAAAGGGTGGCTGGCCTCTCCCTTAGAGATAGGGTGAGGGGTGCGGCCATTTGGGAGGGGCTCAAAATAGAGCTGCTGCTCCTCCACATCGAAAGGAGCCAGTTGAGGTTCAGGCATCTGACTAGGATGCCTCCTGGGTGCATCTTGAGTGAGGTGTTTGAGGAATGTCCTACTGGGAGGAGGCCCTGAGGCAGATCCAGGACACGCTGGAGAGATTATATCTCTTGGCTGGCCTGGGAACGTCCCCCTGGGCATCTCTGCTTAGGCTGCTGCCCCTGCGACCCGGTCCCAGATAAGCGGAAGAAAATGGATGGATGGATGAATAAATTTGTTCTCTGTGGAAAACTGTAGTGAAGAATAAGAGTTTGTTTTAATAATTTCAGAAGTGGTTGATTTTTTTTAAGGTGTAGTAATAGATAATATACAGCTGTGTATATTTGTTTGTACTTCACATCCTGTATGGATCTTGTGTTTCAGGTGATACTGAAGCTTCAGGGATCTCAGCTCCCAGACAGCAGCCAGCTGCAGCAGTACAGCATCAAATGTGAGGAGGAGGACAAGTTCCTGCTCATTTACACACTGCTCAAGCTGCAACTCGTTAAGGGGAAGACGCTGCTGTTTGTGGGAACTGTGGACAGATGCTACAGACTCAAACTATTCCTCGAACAGTTTGGCATTCCTGCCTGCGTCCTCAATTCTGAGCTGCCTGTTCAGTCCAGGTGAGAGAACTCACGTGACACTATAAATTTTTTTTTTTGCACTTTCTCTGAGATGGAAGCATATCTTGAAAAGTTCAGGTGTGTACTATTTACAATATTTTTTAGTTTTCTCCTGATGGTGGACTGATGATCATGAATATTACAGTGTTAGAGAAGCCCAGAGCTCCCTAAAACTTACCCAGAATTCCTTTATGACCTACTAGACTGTGACAATGATCCTTATTGGGCAACCACTCTTGTGGAGGGTGGCAGTGTGCTTTAATTTGATCAATTTCGAGTCAGTGTGTCTGTGGATTTTAGTCTAGACTTACCTCTAAAAAGTCATATTTTGTAATATTTCCTCAAATGATTAGAAAAAAATAGTTTCTAATTGTTTTTGCCATAATTCACGTCATTAGATGTGATTTTTTTTGAAGACAATAGATCCCAGTTGTTTAAAAAAAAAGAAGTGGGGGTGTATGTTCGAGCACAATGAAAGGACCTCTTGATGTTTGTCTCCTTTGCAAGTATTTTATTTGCAGAGCAGTTTGTGACATAGATTCTTCCCCAGTGAGTCTCTCATCCTGTGCTTGAACTCCATGGTCTTACTGCAGCTAATAGTCCTTGTTCTGCTCTGTAGCTTTGGGACGCTCAGTGTAGCTGAACAAAACGAGTTCTGAACTTGCCACAGGTCAGATTGACCCTGCAGCTTGTAGAAGAATGGAAACTACTGCAGTCCAAGATTGTGAAATTGGAGTACATTTGTCTGTGGGATGAGAACCTCCTTGGTGCAGGAGTTGGATGACATCAAGAACAAATACATAATTACCCAAGCAACAAGAAAGGAAAACATGCCAGGAAGTGCCGAGGATAGCTGAGTAATGGATATACACATGCATACATGGATGGCATTATTCTTACAGCCAGATTAAAAAATGCTTTAGATATAGCTGAATAGTCTGCCAGAGTAAATTCAGTGTGGGGAATTATAGAAAAATAGGGTTTATATGTTTTTTTTAATCTTGGTATTACTGAGGATAAAAATCTTTCCATCCACAGTGACTTAAGGAGATTAAATGATTGTGGAAAAAATCAGCTGAAGAACCTGATTCATGGTGCTGAAAGCTTTTCAGAGAGATTTTTTTTTCTATTTAATTTGGTAAAATTTCAAGGTAGTGTTGGAGAGGCGGGTGTAGTGAACAGTGAATGTTGCAGCAGAAATTCATAGTGTATCCACAATAAGTAGAACCGTTGTTAACTATTAACATTTGTGATTTTAATGTGGACATGTTTGTTTTGTTTTTGTAACACTCTTCTGCAGGGGTCACATCATCACCCAGTTTAATCAGGGGTTTTATGACTACATCATTGCCACAGATGAGCAGAGTCTGGCTGATCTAACCACTGCACCACAGACAACTGCAGGGAAAGAGAAGAAAAAGACCTCAAAGAAGGGAGGAAAGTAAGTCAGATTATTGATGTTTAACACTCGGACGTTGAGAAATAAAAACCATCAGAGGATATAGAGTCTAAAGTGGCACATTATGGAAATAAGTGTCAAGAAAGGAAAAGCTAACAAGCAGCTTTGAGGAGAACAAAGAGCCAAGGAGGCGATTACTGACTAACTCCAGTTTCTGTACGTTAGTGGAGTAAATGTAACCTTCTGGGGTCAACGGTATAATCGGCTGTTTTCTGATTTTCACTGTTATTTCACCTTAAAAATGGTTGATCTTGCTGTGTTTGGTGCAGTTTTTTTCAGCACAACATCATATGACTGTACAGTTGGTTTTTTTCATTTTGACATGCTGTATTAACACATTGGACCTAAAATCACACACAAAATCAGAATAGAAAAAACAAACGTGTTTAACAAGCCATTTTTAGTTTGGCTGTTTTTGAAGAAAAACATCGAGGTGTTATTGACTTGTCGGTGGGGTGGGTGGCCCTTTAATGGGCATCTGCACACTTTGACTGCATTGTTCCCTATGAATGGTCTCTGTAGGGCTAAAGATAGAGAATATGGAGTGTCAAGAGGTGTGGACTTCCAAAATGTTGCCAATGTAATCAACTTTGATTTCCCAACAACTGTGGAATCGTATATTCATCGAGTTGGAAGGTAAGTGAAGTTTCTTTTAGAAAATTACACAATGTAATCTTTAAAAAAATAAATAAATCGAGCTGATTTGATTCCCGTAGAACGGCGAGAGCAGACAACCCAGGCACCGCTCTGTCCTTCGTGTCTCACACTGAGCTCAGTTTGCTGTCAGAGGTGGAGGAGGCACTCAGTGGAGGTAACAAAGATTTTGATCTAGTCTTGGTCCTAAACCTTTGACCTTTTACATAAACATGGAGTTCTACTTATATTAATGTTATATTAATGTTAACATTATCATACTCATGGTCTGCACTTTTAGGACACTATTTCAGTAACATTTTACTTTCTGTACAGTTATGTGCTGAAAAGGTCCAGGTCCAGTTTCTATTTTTTTTTTTTTTGTGCTAAATGAGTGAAGTAGTTGCCTGACAGCTGAGTTGGAATATGTCTCCAGTGCGGAAATGTGTTAAAGTATTGCCGCTTTCAGATTTCTTTTTCCACACACGTTGCACATACATGTCTTACATCATCAAATTTTAGACAGATAAACCAAGTAAATACAAAATGTGGTTTTAAATTTTTTTTTAATTAAGGAAAAAAGCTATCCAAATCTACATGTGTGGAAATGTGATTAGCCACATTTCTTTCAGTTTCAAGTTCAATTTTAAGTTCAAATTACTGCCAGACCTCCTGAATCCAGAAATAAATTAAATAGAACTAGTCTGAAAAACTGAAATAGGAACAGTAGTAAGAAATCTCAAAAAGCAACACATCATGCCACGCTCTAAAGAAACTCAAGAACAGCTGAGAAACAAAGTCATTGATGGTCTCAAAATGGTTACGCCATTAAGAGCCATTTTCTGCAAATGGAGAAACTCGGAACAGTGATGAACCTTCCTAGGAGTGGTTAGCCTACCAAAAATAATCCAGGAGTTCATAAATGAACCCAGAAAATTAGGAAGTCCACACACCCTTAAACTCCTTGAAACGTTTTTTTAATCTATTCTTCTGGGACAAAATTTTCTGGACTGAGAAAACAATTTTGGAAGGTTTGTGTCTCATTAAACTAACACAGGTGGTGTTAATGTGACGGTCCGGGGCTGCTTTGCTGCTTCAGAACCTGGACGGTTTACCATAATTGATAGAAACATGAGTTCTGCTCTCTGCCCGAAAATCCTAAAGCAGAATGTCTGAGCTTCAAAGTACAAACTGGCCAAGCTCAAGGTTTTTGAGTGGCTCAGTCAAAGTCCAGACTTAAAACCTGATTGTGATTCTTTGGCTTGACCTTAAACAGGCTGTTCATATTCAAACTTTCTAATGTGGCTGCATTGAAACTTTTCTGCAAATAAAAGTGAGCCAAAATTCCTGCGACATAAACACCTGCCAATGGTGGCAAGCCAGTGATTAGGTTTAGGGTGCAATTACTTGTTCACACGTATGTAATCATATTTTTAAAACTGTATTTTGTATTTGATATCACACAGAGATAGCCCAAGTAAACTTTGATGTTCTGACAACGTTTTGATAACTTTTACATTTCAAACCTAGTTGATCATTTTCAAGCAACTGGAATACAACTAAAACCAAATATAACAAATCTTGCCAGTTTCAAAGAATCATTTTTCTAGTTAAACCTTTGTTGTTAATGTAAGTTAAATTATAAAACCATATCAAAACCAATAATATTTTGATTGAATGACTACTTAAAAATATGGAATGTCAAATTTCTATGGACCTGTTGTTTTAATGTTTCACCTGTTTAAAGGAACAGTCAGTAATTTATTGAGGTAATCAAATAGAACAAAAAGGATATTGTGCTCATGAATATACATAGATTAGTGTATAATTACACCTTTCAACAAATTTATGCATTCCTATAAAGCTAAATTAAATTCATTAAATATTCATTGGAGCGAGCGTTGGTAAGAAAACACAGCTCGATTGCAGTGTACTGACATCAAGCTGCCAAAATCTTCCACACTAACTAAACACAAGCTTGAGCTCTGTTGTTCGGTTAGCTGTGTTTATGCTAAGATAACTAGCTGCTGCATGAAGTTTCATGTTTGACAAACCTGGGCTTGTTTCTGTTTGTAGGAAATCAGCAGTTTTTGTTTTTGTTTTCCTGTTTGTATTTAGATGAGACAGATTCTGCCCTCAAACCCTATGAATTTAAAATGGAGCAGATTGAAGGCTTCAGGTACCGGTGCAGGGTGAGTATCCAACTAAAAATAATGGAGAAAAAGCTAATTTGGTGGCATCATTGTCACATTTTAAAGAAATAGAAAGAAAAACATAATTTGTGTTAAATTAGTTCTCAAATGTGTAAATAATCTCTCTGACAAAATATAGATGGAATAAGTTCTATTGACTTTATATTGGCCATTTCTCAATTTTCTATTGAGGGAAAATTTATTTTGAGATAATTAGGTTTTTCGTTTTATCACCCAGTCCCAGTTCAGTCTGTTTTTTTTTTCCTGTGGTTTATTGTAAATATATGAATTTCCCTCTGAGCTCAATAAAGTTATTTTTATTTAATGTGGACATTTATTATTTTTGTTTTCAGGATGCAATGCGCTCAGTGACAAAGCAGGCAGTGAAAGAAGCCAGACTAAAAGAGATCAAACAGGAGCTGCTAAATTCAGAAAAACTCAAGGTGAGAGATGATCATTTTTTCAGAAAAGACACAAAGGAAGGTCGAAGTGTTTGAACTTATTCTGACTGGATGTTTGTGATGTCACTCAGACATATTTTGAGGACAACCCCAGAGATCTGCAGCTGCTCAGACATGACAAAGACCTCCATCCTGCTGTCGTCAAACCTCACCTCAAGAACGTACCCGAGTATCTCAGTAAGTCACTGTGATTCTATCCTAACCAAACATTTTCCCTTCAATTTTTTCCCATTATGATTTATATTCTTCTTTATGCTAAAAAATATTGATTTGTTATTAAATGTATTTATTCTTGGGGGGCTTGCTTTTCCTTCACCAGTGGTGGTCATGCCCCCATAATGTAACTGTAAATGCAAGACTAGAATCACAGTCTGGATTAGCAGAGGTCTCAAAAGTTTATGGGCATGTTTTGTAATTGTTGTCTACATAATTAGACTAATTTCAGATTTTCTGTGGTGAGTCCCATGGTTGCATGTGTGGTGGCTTTTGTTTCGTGTACTTGTGTGCAGGTGAAAATAAGCACTTGGAGGGTTGCTTAAATTATTAGTAACATGTCACACCTCTGCAGTTATAGTAAAAAAAAAGTCTTGCACACCCCTAATTTCTTTATATTTTTCAACAAAGTATGTTTGCATGTTTAATAAACAAGTAATAAATGAGGGGTGGCTTAAGGCACAGTACTGTATTTCAGGTGCCGAGTGGCTTGTGACGAACAAAGTGAACGTGATATATATATTTTTTTAACTTAGACAAATTTCAGCTCCTTCAGACTGGTGACAATAGTCAATAGACTTGTCAATCACAATGAGCCAATGAGCAAGCAGTTTCACAGTCAGGCCCACCCTATCACATCTGGTTTCGTGGGAGTTAAGAAACCAATTACTTGTATCATGGTAGCGATGTGCATCTCATGGAATACTGACTATGGCTCAAACTAGCTGGATTTCAATGACTGAACTTTAATAAAATAAAAAAATGCAGGGAGCCTGTCCAGTCTTAGACTAAATGGAAAAATATAATGCAAATTTCCAGTATATCTAGATGACATTTAATGTAGCTGGATGGCACACCCAAGTAAGGTTTCTTTGGGGAAGCACTGCATGCTGCAAATGTGGAAGTTGTGAGGGTAAAGGTGTAAGCCAAGCTACACTCATCACACTAAAAGTTCCTTTCTTTGAATCTGTACAAGCTGTACAACCCAGACAAGTAGTTCTACATATTCTCACAGGTACACAACCATTCCAGTTGTCTTGAAGTCCTACAATTTCACTCACTTTTCTTCGAGCTCTGTTTCTTTGTCGCTGTATAAAATGATAAATAAAGCAAATACCTACAACAGCCCTCAAATGTCTTTAATAAGCACGTCTTCCATTTGTGTTTATTTACATTAAAGTCCCAGCTAACAGGTTTTTATGAGTGAAGCGAATTTTTCACCCAAGTTTTAAAAATACTGTTAAAGGCTTATGTGGAAGCACATTTATGTTGATTGCAGTTCTCATTTGATTTATGTCCTGCAGTTCCAGAGGCGCTGAAGAGTGTGGTACATCCACTGTCGAGCAGAAGGAGGCGGAGGAAAGAAATGGGAAAGAAACCTGAAGGAGTCATCAGGAGCAGCTTTAAGGTGAGATTTGATTAAAAGCGACTGTAAAACCAGCTGTCTCATCTGCTACAGAGTGTAATTATTTGATATGTTCTCAGAAAAAATTCTAAACATTTTTGTCAATCTTGATTCATTTTTAGTTTCACCTTAAAAAAAATAGAAACTATTTGGCTGCCTTTTAGGAGAAATTAAACTAAAGTAATGGCGCTCATTAATCAGTAATAAATATTATGAATCACAGCTTGTATATCTGGCTGTTAACTGTCATTCAACTATATTTTTGTGTTTGGCAAAATATTGCCAGAATCTTTTACAAAGCCCACAATCTAAACTGCATAATAAAACAAAAATGTGCAGGGAGGTAGATTAAATGATAGCATAGAGTCGAGCTAATATGCTTCTTTTTGTCTGTGGTAGAAAAACATCCCGGGGAAGAACCCACTGAAGAGTTTCCAGTACACTGGTGGGAGAAACAGAAAAGACAAAGCAGTCCAGTCGTAGTTGTTGGAACACACCTGAATGTATTCTCAGTGTTATTACTTACTCACCAGGACGACCATTTAATGGGTCAAAGCATATAGCTAATGATATATGATGCCATAGCATATGGGTGTAACTGTATTCGGCGTATTTGTTCTGTATAATTAAAATGTTTATTGGAATAAAATTTGTTCTCAAGCGGTGTTTGTGTTTGTGCTGCTTGGCTCTCATGTTTGCAAGCCCGTTACGTGTTCTCTGATTAGCATACTGACATTTACTAATGTCACCTAAAACAAAGTAAAGTTGGTACAGTTTAGACGACCTTTATGCTTCAGTTTTGGTGAGTGAAGTTCTAGTATTTTGTTTGTTACTTGGACTTAAGCTACTCTTACAATGTAAGCTGAGGAAATACTGTTTTTCCTAAATTCCCAGGAAATTAAAAAAAAATACTTATGCAGTAATTAAAATTACTACATATAATTAGACTCCTTTTCTATAAAATACCCAGAATTTAGGCTCTAATGAGTTAGGCTTTATTAGTACTTATGCAACTTAAATTTACTTTATTTCTTGTAAAATACCTGAAGTTGTACACTACTTAAAATGACTTACTTTACTTAAATTTGCTTAAAAAATAATTTGATTGGTTTCCTTTAAAATATATGAAGTTATGCAATACATAAAATTACTCCGGCACTATGTACAATTACTTATGCACAAACACTTTACTGCACATCACACTATATTTTACTTTAGGAATTAAAAGTAATTTTTCTGCAGAAAAATGCTGTATATAGATGTACGTTACTGCTGCAGATGATTAAGACTGAGATTGTTTGTAGTGTGGGTGTCCCCAGAAGACCACATATCTCTAAAAAGCTGTTTTGATAAGCTAAAAAAAAAAACAGGCCTACACCTTGAATATTAAAATTACACTTTAAATACCCAGAATGGGTGAGTGTCCGAAACTTTGACTGCTACCGTATATAAAAAAATGAATAGAAACCACAGTAGAATTAAAAGGCTAGAGCAGTGTGTGATGTGGTTACCTGTCAATATCTACAGGCAGATTAAAATATTAATGAAAAATTAATGTGATGTATTTGCAAAACAGTTGGATATATGTAGTACATTCAGTCAACAAAGTGATTTCTCAAACATGCTAAACTGAAATTGCTGGTGCAGCCTGATCCTGCTCAACTTATTTGTGTTATAAATTGGACATGTGACGAGTTGTTGCCGCTTTCTATCATCAAGGCTTTCCTTGCTAACATGTTAAATGAATTATTAGAAGTTTCTTCACACTACACACTAATTCCCATACATCACTGTTGTTGGTCAAGGTGATTAATAAGAGAATACCTGTCTGTTAAGATCATAGAGTAATTTGCCTGTTTACTTGCTAATGTTAGATCTATTTGTGTAGTTGTGTAGTGATATCCTGTCAAATCAGGGGTAGATTGTCTAGCACTCTGATCTCCTGTCAGCATCCTGTCAAAGGCCACCGGTTTATGAAGACCTGCTGGCCTCTCAGCTGACAAGTTCCAGCCTTTGTTAGTGGGACACGAGCATACCCATGAAAAAGTGCTCTGGAGTCAAACTGGCTTCCAGACACAACAGACCCTTTTACCTACTACATCACTGTTTACAATCTGTAACAGGGTCTACAGTCAACTGCGGCCAGAAGCATAGTTTACAAGGTGAATGTAAACAAGCAATGGTCATATAAATAGTTGAATCTAAGGCTGACAGATTTCCCTGTGAGTGAACGGTCACTGACTTTACTTAAATTGAGACACAGGCTATGGTAATTTAGAAAATAACTTCATTTTAATCCAATGCATTCAGCAGTACAATAAATCAGTTAAACTGAAGCCAGAAATCACTCTGTGAAGCCACTAAACAAACATGAAGACAGACCTAATCCTGTCTTATTTCTCATGTACGTTTCATTTATTAACATAGAGCTAACTAAATGTGTACTGTGCAGTCTTTGCTCAGCAGAGACTTCTATTTCCTCATTACTTCTCTCCAAGAAATATTTGTTCCTCGGGATGTAACCCTCAGTATACAATGCTGCCAATAACTCAGAATTTTGTGGAAGCTAAATAATTAAATGTGTTTTTTAAGTTTAAAAGCTGTGATCTTGCAGCAAATTTGGTTAGAATGAACTTTCTATGAGATAGATCTGGGTTTGTGCGTGCAGTAATCAGTCTATAGTGTATTCAAAGGGATAGTCCTGTGTGGGCACTGAGTCAAAGACAACGCTATCGAACGGGTTCTCAGTGGACCATTCATCCACAGGAAACCAAGTGTCATACCAGGAGGTGGTTCTCTTGGTTTCAGGTGGTAGTGTGGTGGTGGTGGTGGTGGTTGTTGTGGTGGTGGTGGTTGTCATTGTTGTCACAGGGGTGGTTCTGAGATTGGCTCGTAACCTCTGCAAACGCTGCCTGCGTAAACGCATGAGCCGGAGCCGTCTAAGTCGTGCTGTGTTGTGAGTGTTTTCAGTCTCTGTGTTGATGCTGGGGGCTGCCACAGTGCTGGCTGCAGTTGTTTTGACTGCATTCGTTTTGGTGATGAGCCGAATGGGCCTTTTGCCATGGAGCGCCATGATTTGCTTGATGCGGTCCCAGTTGGATTTGGCTAAGGTGAAACTGCAGGGCGTGGCTCCAGAGTCGTAGCCCACCATGCAGAGCCGTGTCTGAGGGGTGTAGCCATCAGCTTTGGCTGTTACCCTGTACTCCCCAGGATTCAGCAGTCGCCAGTAATCCCCACCCACAGCTATAATCAAATGGTCACATTAAAAAGGTCATGTCAATAAATGCTGTAAACTAATGACTGGATCTTCATAATCTGAAAAACTCTATATTTAGTATACCAGTTTTAATATCATGCCGTACTCCTTCCACAGATACAGTGGCATTAGGCAGTGGATTTCCATCTACATCCCTCACAATACCCTTTATTCCTCGATGTACCTGCACAGAACAAATCACATCACTGTGAATCTTAAGGAAATTTCACGCTATGTAGACACCTCCAAACATATTCATTTCCATATGCTTGTCAACAAGACATTAAAGCTGCTATGCACAGGACTTTTGTGATTAACACGTCTTTCAGAATTTAGGCAATTCTGGCAAAATCCTGATAATCCTGCATTCAGATAGCGCTAAATCAATTAAGTTACTGACAAAAAATAAAAACACAGTTTTTAACCAAATAGGTTTTCAAAATAAAATTCTCACTTGTTCAATGAAGGAAAGCAAAGCCTCACGGTTGTTCTCCCACTCAAGAGGCAGTTCACTCTCATGGGGAAACTTGTCACAGCCCAAGAAGATGGAGAGCTCGAAGCAGTTGGTGTGCAGGTAACTGAAGTCATTCATACCTGTGCAGGAGATTGTGTTTCAGAGGAAATACTTCTCATATATATATATATGTTGAGATGGCAAAGTCACACCCTTATACTGCTTGCATCACACATTCTTGGTTCCAGACCAGCAAGCTTGCAGTGCTGGAGTTAAAACTGTTTTTCGGCCAAGCACCGAGTGAGTTTGCGGTGGACAAAATGCTGCGGTGGACAAAACACTTGGCACCGGCACAGGGTCAGTGGAAAAAGGGCCACAGACCAAAGCTACCTGCATGACTAGAATCCTCAGAGCTGCAGCACCTCGGCAGTCTTCAGAGTCGCCCAAGAATACACCTGAGCCAAAGAATACAGAGCCAGTGGTCCCTGAGCTGCCTGCACCTGGGTCCGAGCGACTGCATCAGAAAAATTCCTTTCCCCTTACCACTGTGCTCTGACAGGAGCTTAACATTTTTCTTGCTGTCAATAAAGCCCATCTTGATATAATGCTTCCTTTCATCTTCTTTCAGCTGCTCCCTTGAAGAGTGGCCACAGACCCCATCTCCATCATCCTCTTCTGTCACACCAACCTTCTGCTTCAAAACATCCATGAACCTCCTCTGAGTTCTTCCTCTTTTCCTCCTGCCTGGCAGCTCCATCTTCAATATCCCTTGTCCAGTATCCCTCCTCTGATTATGGCCAAAACAATCTCAGCCTGCTTTTAACTTTGTCTCCAAACCTCTCAACCTGAGCTGTCCCTCTAACATATTCTTTTCCCTGTGCTTTTGTTAGTGCCACTGTCTCCAGACCATACATGATAGCACAGGGATCCTCACATCCAGGCCTCGAGAGCTGGTATCCTGCAGGTTTTAGATGTGTCTCTGCTTCAACATAGCAGGTCTCACCACCATCCTAAACTGTCCCGTTCATTTTTGCTGCTATCCTTCTGTCACAAATCACTCTGAAATTCATCTCCAACCACTCCACCCTGCCTGTACTCTCTTCTTCACCTCTCTTTTGCACTGTCCATTATTGCATTGGATGGTTGACCCCAACTATTTAAACTCATCTACTGTCACTATCTTTACTCCCTGCATGTTCACCTTTCCACCTGTCTCCCTCTCATTCACACACATGCATTCTGTCTCACTTCTACTGACCACCCCACCTTGAGTCCATCTGTCACACCAGTTGCACACCTCACCACTGTCTTGCTGTTCTCATACATGTCCTACAACAGCCTCACGGCTACTCCTGACTTCCTCATGCGGTTCCACAATTCATCTCTTGGCACCCTAAAATATGTATTCTCTAGCTCAATTTCTTACAACCGTCTCTATACTTCTCCATCGACACTCAGAGAAAACACTGCACCTGGAGTGCTCTTTCTTGGCATGAAACCATACTGCTGCTCAATGATCTAGGGCTGCAACGGTTCTTGAATAACACAAATAATTTGATTATAAAAAAAATCCTTGACACAAATTTGTTGTGTATAAGTTACTGCAGAAGCTTTAATTTTCTGTCTTTTTGCTGTTGACACTTACTGCCCACCACTGGCTTCCAGCTGGCTCTGTTAGAGATGCCCTGTCCTCCAGTGACATCATCACCATGGCAGGAGCCTCGGTAGGTCTCCGTCATGGTGAGATGGCTGTGGGCATACGACATTGCCAACCACCGAAACATGGCATCATCGGGCGTCTCCCTCAGAGCGCCTTCATTTTGCCGCTGAATTCGAGCCCAGGTCTCCTCGTTCATTTCTGCATTATTTCTCCAACGCCGGCTGTCAGTTAGCTTAAACATTAAGACAGTATAGTTATTATATCAGAGTACTGTTGAGGTGTATTATTTAGCTCTTCTTAGTAAAATAGCCATACAGAACTTGGTGGGCGCTGCATGTCAAAAGGGTATGTGACCAGTTTCTCTCCTCCTTGCAAATTAGCTCCCAGAACAAAAGGGTTGCGCACCATCCAGGAAATGATAGCTTTTGTCTCAACTGCAAGCTAAAAGAGCAAAAAGCAGAGAAATGCTAGAATCAATACATTTGTATGGAATTAAAGTGAAAAAAACAAAACAAAACAAAGAAACATCCTTAAGAACAGGGATCAAACTGACAGAGCTATTGAAAACATTTTCTGGAAGGGGGATGTGATGATTGGGCACTATACGAGGCACCCAGCCTCTGTCTTCAGCTCCCCACA
>VUQJ01043814.1:19775-30193 GCA_015108635.1 Andinoacara biseriatus
GAGCCAGTGGAAACACAAGCATTTATCTTGTATTGCACTTATGTAACACGCTTAAGCACTGAGGTTATGAGGTTCATGTTGTGAAACAGACTTGTGTGTATTACCACTGTTGGATGGAACCACTCTTTGGGAAAAGAAATGATGTTTTTCTTTCTTTCGGTATGTGGTGACATATTGCTCTGTGGAATGAAAGAGCTATGACTCACCTACAGATGAAGAGAAAAGATTTTGAATGTGTGTTCTGTATTTCTGAGTAACCTCAAACATCATCTGATTTTCACATAATTTTTTTTATTAAGATATCACATATCTATGAGGGGGAAACTTATGAGAGTCTTGAGGATAAGTAGTGAATTTGTAAGTGAAACTGAAATTGTTTTTTTTCTTTCTATTTTTGTATAAAGAACAAGGATTTATCAACATCTGATTTTCATCAAAAATAATTCACCTCCGATCAGGTGAGCACTGAGCAGGAAGAAAGCACTTTTCACCAGAAAAAGACCTGCCTGTCTGCAGGTTTGCTTAAATATCACACAGGTGAGTCAAAATGCTGTTGGAATAATATTTTGTAGACCAGATAGACCTAAGACAGAACTTTTTGGTTTGAGTGTCTGCACTACAGACACACCTTTGTGATAAAATCAAAAACCACTTTACTCTGCTATAAGAACCTTATTCCATGAAACATGATGGGTTGGTACGGTCATTTAGATGTGTCTTACTAGATTAATAGAATAATAAATGCTGAATCATATGAGAAAATTCTGAAGGAAAATCTCATGGCATCTTTCTGTGAACTGACTCTAAACAGACAGTTTGTGCAACAAGACAACAATAACACAAAGATGAAGTCATATCTGGTCTTAATCCAAAAGAAGTTTAGTGTTCCCCAAATGGTTGGCAAAGAAGTTGTTGGCTGTCGTGAAACTGGTCACAAAGAAGGTGCTGTATCAAATGGACTAGCTCTTATATAGCGCTTTTCTACTCTGACTGAGCACTCAAAGTGCTTATACAAGACATTTTGCATTTACCTCATTCACACAAGCACTTCCATGTGTAATTAAACTAAGTGCTTTAATTAGCTAACATTCACAAACATTCATACTCCAATGCTTGCGTCGGAGAGCAACTTGGGGTTAAGTATCTTGCCCAAGGATACATTGGCATGCTGGCGAAGCCAGGAATCGAACCACTGACCTTCCGATCAATAGGTGACCTGCTTTACCTCCTGAGCTAGTTATTGCTAGCAGATATTTTGCAAGAAAGATGGCAACTTTTCTGTTCTTGTCATCTTCTAACAATCACAAGGAGGCTTTTTGATACAGCACTGAATAGTTCTCTGTAGCTAATTTCACCTACAAACTGCCAGCAACCTCCCACAGCCACTCATCAACTGGTTAGGAAATACAAATTTTCCCCTAATTATTGGTTATCAATGGGTCACTGACTGATCTCTAGGCCTGTGTGACTGGGGCCTGAGAATCAGGTAACTTAGGTACCTGGGTAAAGCCAGAGTTTTGGAGACCTTCAGATTCCCCAGGTTCCATCTGTACAACTGACTTTATAGTTTATTGTAAAAAAATTAAGAAGTTTAAAAAAATCCATCATGGAATCCAAATTAATGCATACTGTATGTCCGATGACCAAAAGCTCAAAAAGTTGCAAAGCCATCAAATATTTTGCAATATACTATTTAGGAATATTTGCGAGATAAAGTTTTGGCATTTTTTATTTAAATTACTACTAAAATGACTGATTTAATATATACTTTTTGAATAACTAATACTAACTGGGTAGCTGACAGGCCAGGATCTCGGCTCTGAGACATAGGCTGCCATTCCAGCTCTGAGGCAGAATGCGGATGTAACGCGCCACCACTGGTGTAGCAAACTGACTCATCACTGGTGTTTCCTTGTCCACATTCCCATAGAACAACTGCAAGAGAGGATCATAGGGGAAGGAAATGAGTAGATCTAATGGTGTAATTTGTTGTTGTTGTGAAACAATGTTCATGATTAGTTTTGGTCCAATCACCCATTCAGCATAGCCATCATGCAGTACAGTCCAGTCACTGCTGTCATTGCTAAAGGCCACAAAGTAGGATGACACAAAATCCTCACTAGGATGTAAACAAAAGAAATTGATCAACATTTTTTACTAAAATTTATGAAACACTGCTGCATCTGTGCAGGATTTTTTGAGGTGGATTTTAGTTGGCCTTACTATTGCTCAGAATTTCTTCCCTGGGTGATGACCCCTGTGAATTCCACCTCCCGGCGGGCATCAACTTGAAACCAGTGGTTATGCTCTTCTGGCTCTGCACACCAGGCACCGCCATACATGTCTTCATCATTATCAGAGCCCTGCACACAACCACACAGAAAGATGGAAACACATCATTCTTTTCCCGATGAAATAATGGACTCAAACTAGCCCCTGCGTGCACCTCTCATACATCCTTTTACATTGGAGCGTTTGACATACTGCTGCATTTCCTTTTGGTACAGAGACAAAGGAAGCCTTTTGTTTTTGGTTTTGTTTTTTATATGGAAAGTGACAGGGACCTCGTGAAATGTACTCAGAAATACAGTCTTGAGCAACTCTGTGTGAAGCTCTACAGCACAAGTGAAATGTGGAGAGTTAGCATGACATATAGAGCCATAATTGTTTAATTAAAGGAAAATACACCAAGATGAAACTATCCAATTATCCTTTGTGCCCCAGGGCTGAAAATAGACTTCCTCTAATGGCCACTAGAGCCAAAAGCATGTTATTCTCCTCTCCCATGTTAAAATGTCCAACAGCAGAAGTAACAACAACAACCACAACAACAACAACAACAATAATAATAATAATAATAAACTTTATTTGTTTTACATGCAAGAAGGCTTAAACTTAGGCATAATTAGGCCATGGCCCCACTGACAGATGTGGGTGTGTTGAGTTATACTATCTAGCTAAAAAAATAAATAGCCCAAGCAGGACCCTATTTAATTTTACACTAATGATTAATATTAATGAAAGCATTGGACTATTCTGAAGTTGCCTTAAATGAGCTGCCCTGATCTAAGTTTTATTGAACATCTGTGGAAGGAGCTGAAACATGCAGTCTGGAGACGGCACCCTTCAAACCTGAGACAGCTGGAGCAGTTCACTCAAAACCTGTCGACAGGTGCAGAAGTCTCATTGAGAGTTACAGAAATCACTTGATTGAAGGTACCACCATTGTTGTAAAGGCCAGTTTCATTAGTTTTTTTTTAATTCTGTTGAACCATAATTCAAAAGGAATCTGATATTCATTCGTCGTGGGTTTTCAGAAGGGTACCAACAAGTTTATCCATGTCTATATCTTTAGAACTAAAGAAAGAATTTTGAAAGGTTGACTTGGCCTGGGGTGGCACAACTCAAGGTGCTCTGAATCCTTTTCTGAGAAACAGCTGCCATTTGGAAGTTGCTTCAGTGTAGTGCTGGTGCCACATACACGGTAGCTACATATCCTATGTCTCTTCATGAATGCAGGAGGTCTTTTTACAACTAAAATCATGATCTGCTGAATTTGTTATTGGGGGTGGTTTGGTTTAATATTTATTTCTGAAAGTAATTTCTAGCTTCCTATGAAACCCCTTGGTTGTTCTTCGTCCCCCTTGTAGCAACACCTTTAAAAAAAAAAAACGTCAGGGCCCCTGCTGCTTGTGCTGTTTCTTTTCTTTTCCTGAAAATTTGTTGTTGGCTAATATAGACGAGGAACCTCTGACTGTAGAGTACCTGCATGTTGAGGCGCCCCCTCTGAGCTGAAAACCCATGATGAGACTGAGAGGAAGCCAACAGCTGATCATCGTCCACTCTGTGAGACTCCAAGCCCAGAGGAGGACACTCTGAGAAGGAAACACACACAAACAGGATCTGTAACTGAGACACTGTAAAAGACAGATGGAGTAAAAAATCCTAAAATGTAATGTTGCAATTTAATAGAAGATTTTTAGAGATCATATCTTTGACAGTATTAATCTCTGTCTTTAATTTGAATGATTAAAAGTGAAAAAACAAATGAACAAAAAGCTGCTCTCTTACTTTTTGGTTCAGCTGGCATTGAAATCTGCTTGATTCTCTCCTCTTCCTCCTCCTCCCACTTTTTCCTCAGTCTTTCAGCTTGCAGAGCATAACGAGAAAACAGTATGCATCAAAACATGAACATTGCTCTCGAGCCAACCCCCACCACACAAACCATTTCCACATGTGCTTGTACTACGCACCTTCAGTTCCACTCGTGCTTTTGATTTGAAATATGGGTCATTTGAGTTTGTAATCTGGAGTCAATTATTCATACACTTCATTGAATTTTACTGGAAATTGCAAGCCTAAAATGTTTAGTAAGACTCAGTTATCAGACTGATCCTTTCAGTCACCTTCCTCACCTTTATGCTGTTGATTCTTTTGTTTCTTAATTAACAAAAAGAAAAACAGAAGGCAGTGAGGTAATACTGTTACTACTCAACACTACATGCAAATTAAGTTTAGCTTTGTGGGAAATGCTAACAACAGTGTATTAATCGTGATGATAAAGTGCTTTGTTTGGCAAGTAGCATGCTAGCATTTGCCATTTAGCTCTAAACGCAAACTGATATTTTGTCAGAATCCAGTATAAATTACACAAGAGAAGTTCAACTTTTGACCATATAATGATGCTATATGAAATTATGGGATGACCAAATTTATTATAAATCCTTCTGGTGTTACCTGCATGAGGTAAAACATGAAAATGTTAAGAGTCATAAAAATTAGGGAAACCAAGTAAAACTGGAGCTAATGGGAATGCATCAAATACTAGAACTGGGTAATTTAAGCTCTTAACATTACCACAGGTTACTAGTGACTGATGTAGGGTAAGGCTTGGGAATTTCTGTGCTTGAGACACATGATAAAAAACATATTTTAAGAAACTACAGGCTCATTTTATTATATTTTTATAGTTAATTCTGACAATGGTTATTTTCAAATTAACTTTCATACTTGCAGTGTGGCCTTGTAGTTCTTCCATAAGCCTTTGATATTGGGTAATGACAAATATGCCAAATGTCAACTGATTGTCCCCCTACCACCAACTCTAAAGAGGTTACTGGCAGATTTTAAGAAGTTAATGTGAAAATAGCACAAAGTCACTAAAAGTAAAAGTGCAAATGTCATAGTAGATTTGTGTCCACATAGATCGTGTGGCGTCATGAGTCTATATTAAACATTGTGGTAATCCATTAAATACTTATGTCTGGCTCAAAGTGCTGGACAGGTGGAAAAATAATCTACACTGTGTGTGAAAGAAATGAAATTACTCAGCCTCCTTAACAGTGTGTATAAATTTTTAAAAAAGTAATAAATATAAACCTTTTTCAGCTTTTTCTTTTTGAGCTCTCTCCTCCTCTTCTTCTTGTTTTTTAGCTGCTACTGTGGTCATAGAATCAGACAGGGAAAAATCATCTTACTGCCATGATCACAAGTTGCAGAATATGCAATATATCACACTTATTAATTTGTGGCAAACAGACGTACGATCCGTGTAGTCATATTCTTCATACCAGGGACCAATGTATGGAACGGTGGTGATTTCCTCTGGAAGAGATGCAAATATTTGATTACAGTTGGAGGCTTTCATTTCTGCATCACTAAATCAGCTCCACCCTGACCAAAGCAAAGCAACACTGGGGATAAAGATTCAGGATACTAAGGATCCTGTGGCAGAATAATGAGTCCAAATACATCTCAAAAGTTTAAAAAACTAATTGAAGAATTAGAAGAATAAGTCAGCTGACTGCTGACTTACCGCCACAGTCACATGACCTCAACTCTGCTGAACATACATGAGAAAGCCAATTATTTCTGATATTACACGAAGCTCTGTGGAATGATTTAAAATAATAGAGGTAAACATGGATTATCAGGTTTGAACAAATGGATGAAGCTAATGTCGCTAAGGTGCTGCTGTCATTATGAGACTAGCACCGATGAGGCGACCAGAGATCATGAAATTCAGACAACAGCCAAAAAAATGTTATTAAAGCGAATTTGGAGGGCCTCAGGTTAAACCTTTCCCAACTACCAATGGGAAAAAAGCCAATAAATAAATAAATAAATAAACATAGCCATTAACACAACTTTATACTTTATAATATGGTATACCTGGTATGTACATGATGACCTCAGTAGTTGTGATTTCTTTCTTGGCGTCAGGGTATCTGCCACGCACCTTATCTGCATAGCAACCATCAGACATCATAAATGAAAAAAAATGAAAAACAGCTTAATCAGCACAAAAGTCTATATTACTATAGCAATACTTACACAGAAAAACTCCCAATGGAATGAATTTGTTACACAAAAAATGTTCTGCAAGTCCCCTTCTTTTAACCTCTCACATACACATCCTTTATTATAGTTTTCCCCTTTTCTCTCCCCACTCTGTTGTATGAATTCAGTAAGCATTAATGTATTTTAAATACAGTTCAGTCAAGAGAGGCAGCTGCTTGTCATGTACAGTCAGTTAATCCATGCAGACCTGGATCTAATAGAAAAGCTAAAAATATGTTAAATACATCCATTTTCTTCTGCTTATTTGTATAGCTGGATTATATGGCAGCTGCCACCGTGCAAGAGGCAGGGTACATCCTAGAGGAGCTGTTGCACGTCTGTTGCAGGGCTAACACAGAGACACAACCATTCACTGTCACAGTCACATCTATGGTCAATTTAGAATCACAGGTTAACCTAACCCATGCATTTTTTGGACTGTCGGAGGAAACATGCAAACTCCACATAGAAGGGCCCCAGCCTTTGGATCCAAGACGTTTTTGTTGTGAGGCTGCAGTGCTAACTACTGCAAAACCATGCAGCCCCCATGTTATATACTGATATAGTGCTTTTTTTCACCCATCAATAAAAAGATGACAAATTGAGTTTTCTAACCTGTGTTTGCTGAGTCTGTTATAACCCAAACTGTGATATTCTCCCAATTCTAATAAGCTGGTAAATTTAGGAAAAGAAAAGTTAGTCAACACATCTAATTAAAAGATTTAAGTGTATGTATGTATATATTTTTGACCCTGACCCTTTTGACCCAACTTTAAAACTATAGTATTATACATAAATTAGTGTTTAAGCATTTTAAACAGACTTTTGATTTTATTTCATTTCTTGAACAGGTTAGGGTTTTAAATTGGTTAATAATAGTTTTCCTTGCATGTGTAACTACAGATTACTTTGTAAGCAAGCAACAGCACCAATTCATAACCTACAAAAGACTTACCCAGGTCTGGTTCTACAGGCTCTTCTGTTCTACGCTCCTTTGGGGTCACAGGTTGAATCACTACAAACATGAAAATAAGGATTAAAGGCTGGAATATTATCATCTCATGAGACTAAATATAAGTTTCCACTCAGTGGAAGTCCCCTACCAACTGTCTAATAACTTGCTTGCGTATACACGTTATAGAATGAAACTTAAAACATACATAATAAGCAATTTAGTTTTATTCATTAACACATTCTTCAAGTGTAGTTGTTACAGTTGGCAAAATCCCATCAAGTAGAAAACTGTTTGTCTACTTTATGAGATTGAGATGGATAGTTTCTTCTCCACTGGCTAATGTAAATTAAACTGCAGACAGTGTTACTACAGTCAGCTAAATGAGAAGAACAAGAGCTGGGAAATCATCACATACACCCCGCTGGTCATCTGATACCCTGCTGGGATATTAAGCTGACCAAAGGAGGAGATAGAAGCCATTAACATCAAGACAAGAAAGCTCCTTACCCTATATGGGTTTAATCCAAGTTCAGCACCCTGAGACTGTACGCTAAGCAGAAGGAGACGGGTCTGAGGACTAATGAGTGTCAGAACTTCAGGAAGGTGTCCACAACTAATCATGTGCTTAGAGAATACCTCAAGCAAAAAAAAGAAACCCGGGAAAGAAGAGGAACAAGAACAGGAATCATCGTGGAAGGACAGGCCTCTGCACGGTATGCAGCACTGGCAGCTAGAAGTGACAACGCTGGACTGAAAGACATCACAGAGGCCCTAATCATGGCAGCACAGGAACAAGCACTAAGCACAAGATCGGTAGAGGCTGGAGTCTACCACACCAGGCAAGACCCCAGGTAGAGGCTATGCAGAGATGCTCCTGAGACAATCCAGCACTTAACAGCAGGTTACAAGATGTTAGCAGGCAGGGAGTACATAGGATATCATAACCAAGTGGCTGGCATAATATACAAAAATATCTGTGCCTGGAAGTCCTGAGGTCAAAATAGGATATGATGGTTCCCATCTTTAAGAAGGAGAATCAGAGGATATGATCCAGCTTCACTGGGAAAGTCTATGCCAGGGTACTAGCTGCTGTCCCCACAACCCAGCCCCATATAACAGGTAGAAAATGGATGGATGGATAGAGTTCATTTGCATTTATTTAAATGTTGATTACATATAAATATAGTCCAAAATAACTGAAATTTCATATTTTCTCCCATTTATATTTAAAATGTACGTACATGTATCCCAGCCCAGCTCAATCAGCAGTCTCTTCTCCTCTTCGTCCTCCGGAGAAGGCTGCCTGATATCTGGGCCCACTGTGGTCGTCGTCTTTGGCGTCTTGGTGGTTTTGGGCACCTTTGGCTTCTTTGTGGGTTTGGGTGGTTTGGGTTTCTTCGTGGGTTTTGGGGGTTTGGGCTTTTTGGTGGGTTTAGGGGCTTTCTGCTTCTTTGCTTTGGCCTCCCTCTCTGCTGCCTTCTTTGCCCTAGCTTCAGAGAAATGGGTTAACATTCAGCATTATTTCAAACCAATAGCTTACACGTTGGCTACTTTACATGCATGAAAGAGACATAAAGCATTCATGCTGTTTCTTCAACAGTTTTATTATAGTGTTACACAAAAATTTTAATTCAATTCAATTTTTTTGTATTGCACCAAATCATAACCAACAGTCCCCTCAAGGCACTTTGTATTAAAACCCTACAATAATACAGAGAAAACCCAACAGTCAAAACAGCCCCCTAAGAGCAAGCAGAGAGCCTTTATTGGCAAATATATCTCTTCAGTTTTTCTTTATTGTCTGCTTATATTATTTGCTATCGCAGATGATTTTACCATCTCTGTAAACCAGTAAAACATGTTCAAACTAAAACTCAAACAGCCACAAAATGAATGCTTTTGCATGTCAGTGGACAGGAAATGAACGTTTCATAATCCGGGGCTGGCTCTAAAACAGAATCTCTCCTGCTCGTTTGCCTGGGCCTGACATCAAACAAGAAAGCACTCAAAGCTGAGGCCTTATCCAGGGAATAAAAAACATCTACCTCTACATGTTCAACTGAAAGTCACCATTGTTCAGTGTGAATAGAATAGATACATAAGTACAATCTGCAGAGAGGGAGAAGTTACTTCTTTACTTTACTCTGTGGCCCTGTTCACTATTAGCAACAGGACATAGAAAAATGCTAAAGGAACTTATTAACTTCAGCAAATGTTTTTGCAGTATCTAATTCTAAAAGAACATATAACACATCATAGTATTTATAAAGTTATAATTTTATATTACACAAACTAAAGACAAAATAAAAAAATTATTTTTCTTTATTTGAAGCAACTTTCTTTTGTTAAACTATAGCACGCTTATAATTTCCCAGCATGCACTGTTATTGCTCTTGAGAAATTAAATTCTTTTTTTGTTTGTTTGTTTTCTTTTTTGTTTTCTAGACTTGCAGAATGCACTCAAGAAATTAATTAGTTTAAATAAAAATAAAACAGAACCAAAGCTAAACTTAATTTGCAAATTCATCCTATCCTTACATCCCATTTAAGTCAAATTAATATGAAGGTTAAAGAATATGTACTGGCTCAAAAAACATTTGGTTTAATGTATTTATTGGGAGGAAAAACTTTAAATTACAGTAAAACAGCAATATACAGTTAACAAATAATTACAGGAATCATAAACCACAAACTGTAGCTTCTCTATTGTTTATGCACAGATTAAACAAAGTAGATGGAACATGTTATCTAGTGACTGTTGGAGGTGTTAATAGGTGTATTTTTGAACAGTTTGGGCAGATTTTAACTCTGCTTCCAGTCTTTATGTTTAAGCCAAGCTGGCAAAATACTTTCTGTCAAATCTTTTTTTTTTTTTTTTAAATGAAGATAGGTAAGTATTTAAGTTAAAACAATGAATTCATTTTAACTTATGTGCACAGCATGTCATGCAATTTGAGCCTTACATTTTGAAGGCTTACAGATAGATGGGGTGATGTCAGAACTGTAGGCCTGTAGAGCAGGTCACCCACTGATCGGAAGGTCGGTGGTTCGATTCCTGGCTATTCCAGGCTGCATGCCAATGTATCCTTGGGCAAGATACTTAACCCCCAGTTGCTCTCCGACG